>CM019695.1:32841736-33137035 GCA_009760885.1 Achatina immaculata
CTCTCTCTCCTCAATAGATTCCTCTCCCTCTTTCTTCAGACGGTCATCACTTTAACTTAGCAAATATCAGCAGCTTCCACAACGAACCTGGCCGTCCCCGTCCTCATCCAGCTGTAAGAACATAACATCATCTGGGATCACAGAGAATGGCACCGAGTGTTTGCTCTTGAATACTTTATCAAGCAGAAAAATGGAGATAAAATCTGAGGAAAGAATATTTCAAACAAGTTGTAAAAAATACTGGAAAATAGAAAATATTTTTACGTAATTTTAATTACTTTGTGTTTTTTTCCATTTCTCCCTTTGTTCTAGGCTGCTTTGTTCAGATTCGTGATATGTGGTTGTGTGTTCCACCTTTTTTTTTCTTTTAAATAAAAACAAGGGGATCATATGTAAGCCTCAAGTTCAATTTGTAGTTAATTAGAGACAGACAAACAGACAGATAGATAGATAGATAGATAGATAGATAGATAGATAGATAGATAGATAGATAGATAGATAGATAGATAGATAGATAGATAGATAGATAGATAAGATAAGATAAGATAAGATAAGATAGATAGATAGATAGATAGATAGATAGATAGATAGATAGATAGATAGATAGATAGATAGATAGATAGATAGATAGATAGATAGATAGATAGATAGATAGATAGATAAGATAAGATAAGATAAGATAGATAGATAGATAGATAGATAGATAGATAGATAGATAGATAGATAGATAGATAGATAGATAGATAGATAGATAGATAGATAGATAGATAGATAGATAGATAGATAGATAGATAGATAGATAGATCACCACTGTAAGTCATAGTAATTGTATATTGTCACAAGAGCTGTTACAAGTATGACTCCAGAAACTATAATGCGGTTGTTATTTTATCCTTTCTTATCTATATGATTCGAAAATTTTTATTTAACTTTGGAGGAGGGGGAGCTTTAAAGAGGGATGAAACAGTGCCATCTTAAAAGCATTGTAGACCCTAGGCAAAGCAAGACACTGGACCCCTATCCACCCATCTACGGGAATAAAAAGTAAAACAAAAAAAAAAAAAAGAAAAAAGGTTATCTGGCCTAGGTTTCCACAATTTTGCAATCTTCTCTGCTACCCAACGTTGAGCTGGCTTCAAAGTACAGTTCAGTGTTCTTGGTTGCTATGTCTTGAAGACTCTTTTCCATGACTTTAATTTTAGTTCCCGTTTTTGTTTCCGATTATTATACGAGTTAATTGAAACCGATAATCAATATTAATCAACTAGTGATTAATTCATAGGGCACCCATGATTTAAGACGATACTGGAGCTGGTTATAGTTCTGAGTTATCGATATCTGCAGTGTGAGTAGTGTGATATATGTTTTATCGTGCTACTCCCACTGGTCACTGTTTAACCTCCGCAAATAAGAGCTATACAGAGAGTACTTGAATCGTGGGGCCCCTGGGCTGCTGGGCACCTTAAAACGGTACTGGGAGAAGATGTATGGGCTGGAGTGGAGGAGACCTTGTCTGTACTGTTATTATAAGAATAATTAGTTTGTTGATGCTTTGATTTATCTCCAGCGACTGCTACACTTCAGCTGGAACCTACCCCATAAAACAGGGCTGAAGGTACTGGGATCTACCTATAAGCCGGACTAAAGGTACACACTCGGCATAACTCTTTCATTGGGACCTACCCCTTAAGCCGGACTAAAGATGTGCTGTCGGCACGCTCTTTTACTAGGACTTGCTCCATAAGCTGAATTGAAGGTGCTCTCTTGGAAGACTTTTCTGCTGGGATCTGCCCAGTGGGTGGAACTGAAGGCGCGTTCTTGGCAGACTTTTATGCTATGACCCATCCATTAAGGCGGACTGAAAGTGAGCTTCAAGAAATGATCTTTGCCAGTTCCGATCAAGTCGACCCTAATAATTGCACCATCACTTTCACACAATTATCCTTTTCCTCCTTCATTCCTTAACCAGAACTAGTCACCAATAATGGTCGGCCGTTTTGTCTTGTCTTAGACTACCCAGTGCATGCAAGTCTTGCTTAAGTCATCTATTGATTTTCCTTATCCAGAACGAAAACTGTATTTCTGCAAGATAGAAATAATGCTTCAGATATAGTTAAATCTAATGGCAGACAAAGACGAGGCATTCACGAGATAGTCTGAAGTAATGAAAGCTATGAGGAATAACTCCTGTAGAAATGCAGTTTTCGATCTGAATAAATGAATTATTAAGCAAGGCCTGTAGGCTCACGGAGAATGAAAAAAGAACAAATGCACAGGTTTTAGAACAGCCCCGAGTTCAGCGTGAACCTCTAAAAAAACTAAAGATCAAGAAAACAAAATACTTTGGCCATAACAAAAGACATAACAACATACAGTAGACCATACTAGAAGGAAAGGTGGAAGGAGGAAAAAAGAGCAAGAGGAAGATAGAGATGTAGACGAGAAGAGAAACATACGAGAACGGATAGGACATAGTTTGGTTGAGTGCGTCATCAAAGCGAGGGAGCTAGGGAACTGGAGATACATTACCGTCTGCCTTCATTCTGGAGAAGGCACATGATGATGATGATGATGATGATGATGATGGTGATGATGATGATGATGATGATATCCGTGATGCTTCAGTAATTTACTATTTGTACGGACAAATATATAAACCACATTTTGTTCTGTTCTTTCTCTTTCTGCCTCATACACACACATACACACTTCTAATTGTAATTATACACAATATGTACAAGTATGTACATAAAAACATTCACTGTGAACTGAAGCTGCATATCCACTGGAGTTAGATTCTATAGATACCGAGTGGAAGTTCAGACATAGCTGTGTCTCGAATTCATATACTCTTTGGGGACAAAATTCGCTTCTGATTACTCTCTCTCTCTCTTTCTCTCTCTCCAACTAACTTCCACCCCCATTTGCCTCTACTCTCTCATTACAACAAGACAGAAACTGACAAATTCATCACCAACAACACTATAGCTCCGTGCTGGAACTTCATAGATAATGTTAGTGAACATAAAACTATAGGTCTCACGATTGACCACCACCTCAACTAGAATCGTCATGTAGACAGTCTAACTAAACTCATCGCTCAAAAAGTTTAACAATATTCCAGAATTAAACATTTTCTTGACGCAAACACTAGGAAAATATACTATATATCACAAATACAAACACATTTGGACTACTGTTCCACAATCTGGGATGGTTGCTCCATGTCAGACATGAAAAGACTTTACTCATTCCAAAAAACGAGCAATATAGCTTATAGACAACAACTCTCTCTCTCTCTCTCTCTCTTTTATTTGTATATTTTTTCTCGTCTCTCTTCTCTTTGTTTCTCACTCTTTATATTGATTTCACTCCTTTTCTCTTTGTTTCTCTCTCAACCCTCATTTCTCTCTCTCTCTTTTCTTTTCTATTACTCTCTCTCGCTTCCTTTTTATTACTCTTTCTCTCTTTCTCTCTCTCTCTTCCTTTCTATTACTGTCTCTCTCTTTCTCTCTCTCTCTTCCTTTCTGTTACTGTCTCTCTCTATCCCTCCTTCTCCATCTGTATCGTATTCTGGTATCACATTTCACATTTTCATGCACGATTCTTGACTGCTCACCGTCTCTTCCAACCCCCTTCCCCCCCCCCCCCGGCATCATTCTAATACTTTCCTCACAGTTCAGACACCCTTCTTTCCCCTGTTACAAGTTACAGAAGTCTTCACAATTTGTTGCCTGAAGCACTCTGACAGCATTTAAGACCTAACGCATCCGACATTCAGAACAGACATGTCAGAGACCGAATCAGGGGTTTTCAAAACCTGGTCCAGTGGGGTCACATATGATCGGTAAAACTGCTTCTCTGTGTTCGAGGAGAAATTTAGAGAGGAGAAGAAGAAGAAGAAGAAAAAGAAGAAGAAGAAGAAGAAGAAGGAGGAGGAGGAGGAGGAGAAGAAGAAGAAGAAGAAGAAGAAGAAATCTTATTGTTGGATGATGGACGTTTATGTTGACAGTGCACATTTTGAAACTGAAGAAAGATATCAGTTATTATTATATTTCAGACTGCCCGTCACGACAAGTACATTAACGTAGATAATACGTCCACTTCTTCAAACGATTACACTAGCGTAGATTAGCCCGTCCACTCTGCCACAAAGGTTACCCTAGAATAGATTATCAGTCCACCCTCTCGCAACGATTACGCTAGTGTAGATTATCAATCCACTCTGTCGCAACGATTATGCTAGTGTAGATTATCAATCCACTCTGTCACAACGATTACGCTAGCATAAATTAGTCGTCCACTCCGTCACAGCGATTAAACTAGTGTAAATTAGAGGTTTTAGCACCCCTTCAACTTTTACGTACCTTTTAGTCCTTTGCGGGTGCCGGGATAGCTAAGTAAGTAGTATACGCTCTCTCATACAAGCAGCTGGCGATTAAACTAGCGTAAATTAGAGGTTTTAGCACCGCTTCTACTTTTAGGTACCTTTTAGACCTTTGCGGGTGCCTGGATAGCTAAGTAAGTAGTATACGCTCTCTCATACAAGCAGCTGGTAGGTGTCATCCCAGAAGACGGTACTCCAGTCTACCCAGCAGTAGGTACCAGGCCCAAAGAAAAGGGCGGTGCTTCCCACACGGGGCTCATAGAACGAAAAGCGAAGGGGGAAGGGGCCCAATTAAACAGGGACCCGACAACTCCAGAGGCAAAAGGCGGAATAGGGCGAAGGGTTCGAAAGTAGTTTTGCAACACCGTACAAAGTTTCCTTTCATGCGCCCTGACTGCAGAAATAGATAGCTGGTTCCTCTTGGAACTGGGGAAAGAGAGACGGCCAGGCATTTAACCCGATCATATCATTGCATAATGTGCAAAACAATATCATGGAAGTTACGGGCACAGACGCAGTATCCCATGAATGTCTTTGTGGACCAAAATGTGCCCGTCTCTCTTACTGTAGGGAATAGATAAGCAATAGTTACATGGGTATGCAAATTGATTGACTTTTTCAACATCTGTCCCTTCTGCGTGTATTAGATCGGGATGGTGACACCAGAAAGGAAGGTAGAATTAGAATTGCAAAAGCAGCGTCGATCTTCAAGAATCTGGAGAACCTATGCATTCAAAGGTTATAAACACAAAAACCAAGTTAAGACTGTTCAATTAAAATATAATATTCACTCTCATTTATCCATGCGAAAGCTGGAAAACAACTAAAGAAATAGACAAGAAATTAGACTTTTGAAAAACAAATTCCTGAGGAAAATACTCGGCATAAAGTGGAACGAATTCAAGAACAATGCAGAGATAGGACAGATGACTGAACAACAACCTGTCTCATGGGTGGTCAGGAAAAGGAGATGGACATATGTTGGCCACTTGATGAGAAGAAACGATCAGTGAATCCCAAAACAACCTATCAAGTGGAACACAACAGGCTGAAGAAAAAGAGGCAGATCACGTGAAACTCTAAAGAGGACATTGTTAGGAGAGGCCAAACTAATAGGCATAAAATCCCTTGATGAGGTTGAAAAGCTCGCCGAAACATGAAAAATTGGCGAACTACCTTGCAAGCCCTATGTGACGTTTAACGACATGGGAAGGATATAATAAGAGTTACATGTGTTACTTGGCAACCCTAGAGCATAGGAATAATGGTCACAAACAGGCTAATACCGGAAGTTTGGAATTCTTGGAGGTCCGTCTCGTCTTATCTTCTTATCTTATATCCGTCTCTGGCCAGGTATATAAAGAAAATATAATAGAATTTTAATCGGTCGGGATTTTGTAAGCTGAGCACGTGTGAGACCAGCGATTTGGGGAGCCATGTTATTGTTCAAGTGCGAATGAGAAATTTTATTCGTCGGATGAGAACCAATATGTGTTAGACTAGTATGGGCTTTTATTATGTGATGCGGATAAGCTGTGCTGTGGGCTCCCTCGATCAATCCCTATCCAATTAGGTAAATATTTAGTTAGGACTGTGTTATGAATGGTAATGATAAATCATAACTCAGTGGAGGCGTAAGTGTTCTATGTAAGATTTTGATATTCTTGTTTTGTAACGTGGAAGTGCGTTTTTATGTGCACTTAATTTTATATTGCTGATTTTATGCATATGCATTTGAATATATTCTTGCCAATTAGTTACGTTTTGTTACAATCTTAATCGAACCTGAACATTTAGAAAATTCTTTTAATGATTATATTGATGGCAATATAAGCTGATGACTAACATATAAATTGATGATTCATTTGTTGATTTTGTTAACCATGAAAACAAATGATTTTATGTCAGCATATGTTGTATGATTTATTTGAAGAAGCGTTATTGACTGTGCTTGTTTTCTTTCATTGATGTAGTTGTGAACGTGTTAATGTGTGTAACCTACAACCTTTCATTTGTACCTATAAAGATAAAAAATACCAAGCATATAAATACATTTATTACATCTTATTACAGACAGTTATTACCTCCATTATAATATTTTTTTTAATTACTACATTACCACAAATCAGTATTTCTTTCAGCATTTGGGAGGGGGAGGGGTGTGTGGGGTGGGAAGAAGGAGGGGTATGGGCAAATCATCACTGCTCATTAGATACTTGTCTTATCTTGTCTTGTCCTGTCTTGTCTTGTCTTGTCTTATACTATCTCCCTGTAACTGTGAGCTGGTGTTCTTGTTGAGACACATCATCGCATCGACATGGGAGTGGGTTACCGCAGCTATTTTTCTTTCAGTCCTGGAATGCAGCTAAAAAAGCGGGGGGGGGGGGGGTGTGCAATACTTCTTTAGCAGACTCCACCACCATGAGGACTATGGCGATCCTTGCCCCGTTAGCCAGGCTAAGCCTTTTACCGGAGGTAACAACGGAGAGGTGGACAAAGTCTTGATCAGCTATGGTTCGCTAACCCTGACGCTAGCGTATCAGCTGTGGGTCGCTGATTGCCTCATCGGACAGCGTCTTCACCGCCTGCTCACTGGATACAAAAGTGGGTTGCCATGATACTATTAAAGAGATTTTACTGAAAGGCCTGAAACGATACAAAAGTGGGTTGCCATGATACTATTAAAGAGATTTTACTGAAAGGCCTGAAACGATACAAAAGTGGGTTGCCATGATACTATTAAAGAGATTTTACTGAAAGGCCTGAAACGATACAAAAGTGGGTTGCCATGATACTATTAAAGAGCTTTTACTGAAAGGTCTGAAACGATACAAAAGTGAGTTGCCATGATAATATTAAAGATATTTTACTGAAAGGCCTGAAACAATACAAAAGTGAGTTGCCATGATACTATTAAAAAGATTTTACTGAAAGGCCTGAAGCGATACAAAAATGAGTTGCCATGATACTATTAAAGAGATTTTACTGAAAGGCCTGAAACGATACAAAAGTGGGTTGCCATGATACTATTAAAGAGATTTTACTGAAAGGCCTGAAACGATACAAAAGTGGGTTGCCATGATACTATTAAAGAGATTTTACTGAAAGGTCTGAAATGATACAAAAGTGGGTTGCCATGATACTATTAAAGAGATTTTACTGAAAGGCCTGAAACTTCGGCTCCTTGAGCGTTTTAGAGATGTCATGAATAATAAATCATAACCCCACACGGCAAAATATTATGAAATTAGAATATTCGCACTCCAAAGAACAATTTAAAACAGTAAAATTTCAGTTATCTAACAAATACTTCTCCTGGATTGCTCAACGCAGGCACCAAATCTGTCGACATTCTTCCACAGACAAGATGCAACTGAAACGTTAAAAGAACAACCTCTGATTAGTATCCACCACTTGTATACATTTATGCAACAGGCCAGGAATGTTCACATTTCTATCGCACAACCACTTTTTTTTCCCCACCAAGTTACTATTCGTAATAAAATTCTTTTCGGTCACCGAAAAACTGAATATTCGTATTCAGCCGAATACTTACAACTTCCTTTTCGGTACATCTTTAGCTTAAACGAATGTTTGTGTGTGCGTGTTGGAAAATAAGGATTGTGGTGACAGACTTCTATCTTCATTACATGTAGCCTTTGTAGCCAAGGGTATCCGCCATTATCTTCATTAGTAGGCATAAAACTTCTCTCCAGCACCATTCTCTTTTATATTTTCTCTCTCTATCTTCTCTCTCTTTCTATCTTCTCTCTCTCTCTTTCTCCCTCTTTCTCTCTTCTCTCTCTCTCTCTTTTTCTCTCTCTCTATCTCTCTCTTTTTCTCTTTCTGCCTTTCTCTCTCTCTCTCTCTCTCTCTCTCTCTGATCCATGCCAGTCAGACGTTGATCATCACTGATGTCCACAACCATCTGTCATTTGCTTCTTCTATTAAGATGTGTGTTGGACAGTGCTCCGTCCAACTCTTTTAGTCCGTCAAGTATCTTGTTTCTTTGTCTTCCTCTGTCCCTTTGTACCTCCAGTTTGCCCGTTGTCGTTAGGTGTTCCAGTTTATAAACATTACAAATACTAACGTTTTTTTTTCTGTGTGTGACTCACAAGAATGAACCTCTGCTTGTCCTGACAATAAAAGTTTGAAAACCATGGTCTTTGCATCTAATACATAATTCTCTGTCTCCCTCTCTCTCTCTCTCCTTTACATCCCACAACTCCCCCCCCCCCCCCCCAACAACAACATCGATGTTAGGTACTGAATATCTTAAAACTCGTCTGAGCTCATCATTGAGTGCAGACACATTAAAAGCAATTATATGGCAGTGTCCGAGGGCAGACAACGCCATCCCTGGAGAGGTTTCTCTGGTGCGTTCAACAGCTGTAAAGTTCCTGAATACAACGTGCCATCACATCCTTTAACAAGTTGTGGACTTGCGCAGCCTAAGCATAAAGATATTCACGAGAAGATCACGGATTTTCACTGGCTACTTTTAGGCCTTCCTTTAATCCAGCTGTAAAAATGGCTACCTGACACGTTTGTGTTAAGAGACTTGTTCTTTTTTTATGGGGGGGGGGGGAGCGAGGGAAGGGATGGCTTGGCTGTAATGTGAAGTATGCCAGAGCACATACATTAAAATTTCTTTCTATCTGTTCTAATTTTTTTAAGACTTCGTGCGTTTGAGCTTTGTTGCTGTTGTTTTTGTTGTTGTTGTTCTGATGTTGTTATTTTTTTTCTTATGTTAGAGCTATTGCTGCTCTGATGTTGCTGCTGTTGATTGTTCTGGCGTAGTTAAATTTAGTTTAGTTATTTCTTTGTTCTCCGAACTGGCCGGGGGACGCACTTCGTTCTTTTCTAAGTCTACATGACAGCTTGAACTGTTTCCATGTTTGCGACTGTTAAATCTTCATACTCTGGAAGGAGCAAAGAAAGCAGTGACACGGTGGTAGCAAACAGTTAGTGGGGCTGACAAATAAGAGCTGACCGAAACCCTATTCCACCTCTCCAATGACGCTCCTAGTAACCTCAGCCTGGCCAGTGAGTGATCAGGTCACAGTGATCTCAACAGAGGGCCGAATCTGCCATAAAAGGCTCGTTTTGTTTCTGGAGCAACTCCAGGTCTTCAAGTTAGTCAGAGTTGCCCAGTCTCAGTCCGACACAGAGTCGATGGTCCAGTCTCTCCTCGGCGTAGATTGATATGAGCATCTATTCGTCATTCCTTGGCCATAACATAAGAATAAGAATACTAGCTTTCGCTTATGTTTCTTCTTTTTCTTCTTCTTCTTCCTGGAACTGCGAGCTGGTGTTCTTTGTAGCCGATGAGATGTTGAGGCACAGCATCGTGTCGGCTTGGGAGCAGGTCATGACAGTCCTTTTTTTCAGTCCCTCATTCATTCACTCACTCATTCATTCATTTGCATGTCCCTTGCGGAACTTTGCCTCCCTAACAGCTCTCCTGTAGGCCTCTCGGTTGTGAGCAAGATGGCCTGCTGCTAATGCGTCCATTTGCAGATTATCAACGATGTCTTGCAGCCATCTTCGCCTTTTCAGTCCCTCAGTGCAGCTAAAAAAGTACGTCATGTGCAATACTTCTTTAACAGACTCCAATACCATGAGGACTATGAAAATCCCTACCCTGTTAGCCAGGCTAGGTCTGGTCTTGGGGGTATCAATAGAGATGAGGGGTGGGGTCTTGGTCAGATAAGTTTCGCCCGCTCTGACGTCAGCATGTCAGTCACGTGTTGTCAAATCTAACAGCGCTTTTGCCCTGATCTAGCCCTCTGCTGTCAACAGCCTGTCAAAAAGAACACATCAGATTATTGATATTGCAACTCTTTTTTTTTATTCGTTTCCTGTCTCCATCACAATTTTTGATCTCTTCACCGCTGAATGAAAGGAAATTGCAATAACTTGACATTCTCTTTGTGCTATCCCAGGTTTCCATACGCGCTTACGCCCTTGTCCAATCTCTGTGTCGTTTCTTGATGCCGGAATAAATTTTAATAATTCTCATATATATTCCGTCTACGTCTGAAGATTAGTAACAATTTCTTTGAAAGTGCATGCAGCCATCTTCTATATTCTCATGCTGATTTTCCATTTCACATTTTTTAATATCTGTTATTATATTTCCTAGAAAGTGAATCCGTCTGTCTGTCAGACTGTTTTCTAGGTTTCGGGTGTGCATTACATGAAGAAAAAGAGAGGAGATCATTCTCAAAGCGGTGTTCTGTATGTAATATGAAATTATACCAATTTTATGCCACTGATGGAGCGTTGCTCTGTATATAATAAAAAATTATACCAATTTTATGCTATTGACGGATCGTTGTGCTGTATATAATAAAAATTATAGCAATTTTATGCCACCGATGAAGCCTGATACAGGCTGATCATAAAGTTCTTGTCCTGTTTAATGAACATATCTTAAAAATGATGATGGACAGAACCATGAACGTTGTGGCATTAAATAAATCGATTCTTAGTTATCTTCTTTTTTTCGTTCAGGTGGCGCTGCGATCATCAGTTTCAAAATAGCGTCTATGTAGGAGAAAGCCCAGTATGTTTTGTTGTACCTTGAAACAAATTCGCCAGTTACAGTTCAACGAAAGCTCAGAAATGAGAACATTCACCCCCACCCCCTCCCAATGGGGGCAAAATGTTCGATTCACTAGCGATTGACCAGTTCCTGATTTTGAAAAATGAAGGGAAAGATAACGCATATTTCAGCGACGGTGACTAAAGAGATATTGGAGAATACGTGGCAAGAAATTCGAGTTTCGAAAGAGTTTCGAAACTTAGACGTTCTCAGAGCAACAAACGGGACGTTCTCATGGCAACAAACGGGACACATACTGAAGTGCAGGAATAGGCGAAAAGGAAGAAAAAAAACGCATGTCTTTACTTTCAACAACGAACCAGATCCAATATACCAGCTACATAGACATCAGCAAACCATCCTCTTTCGTCTAAAGACAGGTTACTGCAGACTACTAAGCCACCTACATCGACTTCAAATATCTCTCACAGACGAGTGTCCATGCAGTACTGGAGTCCAGACTCCAGAACATATCTTTCAAGAGTGCCCAAACCACGCGAATCTGAGGTGTGAGACATGGCCAGAGGACACAAGCTTGGGGCAAAAGTTTTGGGGGCTTCTTTCAGGATCTGGAGAGGACCTCAAGCTTTACCATGTCGACGGGGATCAGGATTTGATGTGACCAACATCCTCGAACGCAGAAGAAGAAGAAGAAGAAGAAGGAAGAGGAGGAGTAGAAGAAGAAGAAGGAGGAGGTGGAGAAGGAGGAGGAGGAGAAGAAGAAAAAGAAGAAGAAGAAGAAGAACAACAACAACAACAAGGAAGCCTAGCATAGTTCTTGTGTAATAAATAATGTTTGAAATCAGGGACAGACCTTACACCTTACGCTCACTCTGACAACGAATTTTTTAAAAGTTTACTTTGAGTACCAGTTCTTGTCAAAACTTTGTGTAAATTACAAATTAATTTCAGCTGCCCAGTGCTCTCCCCTGTTATATGTAAATTACAAGAATTTTACTTCACCTGCCCACGGCTGCTCCGGAGAGCTACAGTATTTATTGCTATCTGTACATACCTCCATATCGAGACTTACATCATTTGGAATGACATGATCAACGTGTCTGTAAACTCTTTAAAAATGACGGGAATATGTTATAAAATTTTACTCGAAACTGCGGCATCTCTCCGCCATATTGATTCCACGAAACATTATCAAGCAGTTCCAAGGGTTTTCAGAATATGAACTAGAACAATCCGTGAATAGAATTTTTTTAAGGAAAAAAAGAAAGTAGCCTAGTGCTTAAGTATTGGAGAAGTATGACGATGATGATGATGATGGTTTCTACTCACCACACCAGCATATTTTCCCGTCTCTGTTAACGTCTGTTCTGTGAACGATGGAGTGTGCTCTGAGAACACTGTTTGGAACCCCCTCTAGGGCCTCTGACACCTGCTGCTTGAAGCCGTCCAGCTCTTCCTTCCCGCTAATGCAGCCGTCTTTATTAAGATCCAGGTTCGCCGTGTCTAATATCAGCCGGCTGTTATTTGTCGCCGGCAGCTTTGGCGTGACTGTGGTGATCGCTTCCACATTCGCCGCTGGTCCAGAAAGAAGAAAAAGAAAAAGCGAAGTGGTAAATAACTTCATTGTGAACAGTGGTGTGTCTGGACTTTGTGGATTCTCTTCCCGGGGGGGGGGGGGGGGGGGAGAGATAAAGATGCAGCGAGAAACAGCTGTCAGCAACCCACGGCTGACTGCTGGCAGTCACAGTTGGCGAATCATAGCCCACTAAAACCCTGTCCCACCTCTTCGTGTGTGTCCGCCTTTGGTCGCTGTAGTGTCCATTCCGGTTTTCCGACATCATACGTATCGTCGATATAGCAACGCTTGGTTTGTTTCATTAAAACAACCGGTGTAACATCTAGATTGTACATATTTCGTCCGCGTTTCCGGTGACACTTTTCAAAATGGTGAAAGAGTGCTTAGTTACAAGCGATGCCGAGCGAGAAAAAGGAAGAGAAACATCGAAAATTGTCAATTTTTGATGATGTATAGGGGTATGGACATGGCCTGTGACCACCCCACTGCTCTTGAATGTATCCCAAGTAGATCTAGACATATTTAGACGACTGGAGAAGTAGTTAGTAGGTTATTTCAGACATTAATTTAGCGAGAATGCAACACAGAATCACAATACGAGATCGACAAGTAGATCTAGACATCTCAGATGATAAGTAGTGTAGATCTAGACCTAGCCGATGGTGAGATGGGCACACTCATTGTCTAAAAAACATCACATTACGTCTTTTTTCCTAAAAAAAAAACTCTGCATTTATGAAATCTTCATACAGTTAGTTATATTTTGAAACATAATAGGTACACGGAAGTACATTGAAATACAGTTTTACATTCCATTTTACAACTATACCCCCTATACATATCAAGACGTGGGCTTTTAATACAGCACCCACCTGAACGTCCGTGTTTCTTCCTGTGGCACGGAAAGAGTTAAGACGGGAGGGGGAGGGGGGCACTGTTGTACCAGTGAGGAAGTACAGCACCTTGTGTGTGTGTATGTGTGTGTTTACTTCACTTCGGCTACTCCCCCCCTTCCCCCTCCCCCCCCACAACACCCCAACACACACACATACACACTGACACGATGCTATGTTTCAACACGTTAATCTCAACGACTGCAAAGGACATGGCATGGGCAGCTCCAGGGAGACATAACAACAATAACAGCAACTACAACAGCAACAGCAGCATTTCCTATCCTAACATATAATCATATTTCTTTCTGTTACGTGATTTGTTTCCCTCTTTTTTTCCCATGGACACCACAATCTGTGTTTCTTTTGGCTTTTAACAGCGCAAGAACAAATGCTCACATCTTCGACCGTTCTGTGGCCAGGTCAGCCCTTTGCGCGCTCTCCCAAGTTTTGCTGCATGCTATGCACGACCTAAAAGTCTACATCTTAATTTTACGAAGTGCTGTCTATCTGCATCTCGGCTTGTAATTTCTGCTTTCGTGTATGCCGACCAACACCACGCCTCTTGTCTCTCTGTAGATTTTTGTTGGAAATCCTTGTCGCTTTATCTGTCTCGCTGTATGTTCCACATGCTACCACCTCTTTATCTCCACCACCACCACCACCACCACAAGTTCCCCCGTTGTCTTACTCCTCCATCGCTGACGAGATTACTAATCAATAACTAATCTAGGTGTAGGGGAAATTTTAATCATTTTCTTATCTCCTCTTTGTCTCTTCCTGCGGGCTATCGCCATGTAGGTCACGTGACAGTGCTAGACACGGCTGGTAATTGCGGTCACTGTCCAGCGTACATCACACCCGCTAGTCCACGCCAGGCTTTCGTTACGTAGTTATTTGTGAAGGTAAACAAGACAGACCTTTACTTTTAAGAAAGAAAGAAAGAAAGAAAGACTGAAAAAAAAAGTCAAAATGAAGTCAGCTATTGAAATCCAAGTGTAGTGTGACAGTGGTCAGGTCTTGAAACCCAAGTTTAATGTAGTCGGTTTTTAAAATCCAAGTTTAATGTGACCGTAGTCAGGCCTTGAAATCCAAGTTTAATATGACAACAATCAGGTCTTGAAATCCAACTTTAATTTGACAGTAGTCAGTTCTTGAAACCCAAGTTTAAGTTTTTCAAATCCAAGTTTAATGTGACAGTAGCCGGGTCTTGAAGCCCAAGTTTAATGTAGTCATTTTTAAAAAACCAAGTTTAATGTGACAATAGTCAGTTCTTGAAACCAGAGTTTAATATGACAGTAGGCAGGTCTTGAAACCCAAGTTTAATGTGACAGTAGGCAAGTCTTGAAACCCAAGTTTAATGTGACAGTAGTCAGGTCTTGAAACCCAAGTTTAATGTGACAGTAGGCAGGTCTTGAAACCCAAGTTTAATGTGACAGTAGGCAGGTCGTGAAAGCCATCATACCCAAGTGAACCGCTGCGACTCCGAGTAGGATGTGCAACAGCTGACAGCAAGAAGACCAGGCTAATGAGCATGGGGAAAAATAATTTTGAAAGATTAAAAAAGAAACTACATTAATGAACCCCCAAAAAGGCTGGAATGGAAAATGGTAAAAGATAGATGTAAAAGTCTCGAGAGCCTGTAAACTATATCTTCTTTCTAAGCGTCAGAAAAAAAAACGGTTTCGACTTGAACCTTACCAGGAAGGACTTGACAATGTTAAGTCTTTCTTGGCAAGTTTCAAGTCGAACCTCAATCTCTATTCATTATTTCTGGACTCGAGTCGAATCTCGAAGGTGACAGTCAGACTCTAGTCAACCGACTCTGCAGCTGTAGTTAATTCTTGGTTGTCCAAAGTCACTACCTTCAGGTGATGGAGTGTAAAACTTGAGTCGCTGAGGTTTATTTCTTGAGTAGAGAACCTTCAGAATGACTCGAACTCAAGGAATCTAGAACTGTAGGCAAATATGTTCCAGACATTTCAAGAAGTTGGCCACAAACGGTAAATAATAGAGACCTACTTGCTCAATGTGAACTAGAAGATACTGCATACCATAATAGCAAAAGAAACGCTGGATATGGATTGGTCATATGCTCCGAAGAGACCCCAGCAGCATCTCTAAAACAGCCAGGAGATGGACACCCGAGGGGAAAAGAAAGAGAGGCCGACCAAAGGCTTCCTGGTGGAGAACTGTAGAAACGGAAATGAGGAGCATGCAGAACAGCTGGGGCACAATACAGGAGCTGGCCGCAGACCGCGTGAGAGGTGGAAAAAGTTTGTTGCTACCCCTGCAAGACACCACAGAGCGTACTTGACAGTGATTGCTTAGCCGGTCGCCGACCAAGGACGTTGATTTAAACTACACATAAAGGACAACATGGGAAACCTAATTCTCCACCATACACATGCATACACATATACACACATGCACAAACAGCTTAAGGGATAAGTGGCGGAAACGATGATTTTCAAAACTGCGACAACGCAGAAATAAAAACACGGTATTTTACTCCTTCTTCGTTCGCTCAGACATCGACACCAGTCTCTCTCAGAAATGTGGCAGCTCGTCTCTGGTTTCCAGCATCACCGAAGAGCTTCTCATTCAGGGGGCCTGGCGTCCGGTCAGGTCCTTTGTTTGAGTGGGTTGTTTAGCTGGCAACTCTGAAGGATGTGGCGCGGTGTCTGTTGCTCTTTGCTACAGGGACATAGGTCTGTTGGCCCAATTTTAAGTTTTTTTTTTGGGTATAAGTGGTGTCTCATCTTGCAATGTCCTGTTCTCAGTCGGAAGATTATCACGTGGTCATTCCTTGAGATTTTATAGCACTCGTCATCTTTTTTTTTTTACTGTGGAGAGTTGTTTTATCCACTTATCTTTTATATATGGCTTCTAGTCTTTTTTTGTTGTTGTTTTGTTCACACGTTTTGTTTCTATCATTCTGTTGCATTCTTCCTCCATCTTTTGGCAGCCTGTATGTCTTTTCATTTCCTTGGATGTTACTGTGAGCTGGTATGCAATGTATGACTGCTTAATTTAATATTGTGCTGACTAGTGACAGGACGTCTGTCTGGTTGTCCAATGTCTTTAAATCTTTTGGTGTTCCAGTGCTTGCATTGCGGACTTGGTCAAGGGAAAAAAATACTATTCGCCCCTTGGAGTGGATTTTGTGTGCTATTATTTTCATTGCTACAATATTTATTGCTTCTGCCTCTGCTATGTAGTTAGTGGAGTGGGCTACTGTTAGTACAACCATATGTACTGTTTGTTCTAAGCAAGATATGGGACGCATTAAAGCAAGGCGGTTTTAGTTTACGGCTTCTGAAAGCTAACGGAAAAAGAAGAAACCCCGCTTGAAGAAGCAATTTTTCCCCATTAATCAAACGCTAATGAGCCCAGGAAATGAATTCATACTAAAAGAAACTTTATGGAAACTTAACTTTGTGCCCTTAAAACATCTTTCTCTTAAAGGGCCGTTTTACTGAAGCCAGCTATAAGTCGCATGACATACAACATAAGACATTTGTTTCTAAAGAAGGTTCTAAGGACTGTTATTGCCGGAGGTGGGGTGGAGAATTCGATCTCCACTCCAACGGCGTGCGTCTCAAACAGCCTCTGGCAGTCAAGTCCAGCTCCTGGCCTTCCCGTGGCAGAACTGTTTAAACTGACAGGAGAAGGGGCGAGGGCGAATATCTGGCGCCTGAAAACCAGATACTTAGGGTAGATGAGTGGCACGTTTGGTAGCTCATCTACCGCTGTTGGCGAGATTCTTCAGCTGCCGTGCGTGGAACGGTGCTCTTCCCGGCCAATGAAGAAAGGTGCAAATGGGGTTGCCGCGCAGCATCACTGCGGAAAAGGTGGTAGAAATGATAAAGCGAAGCAAACAGTCAAATCATGGCACCTCTGGTCTGGAGGTCGGCCACGTCCTTAGTGCAGTCATATCGGGTGAAATGCATGAACCGGCTTGTACCAGAGGTTAAGACACTGCTGGCGAGACTCTTCGAATGCCGCGCGTGGAGTGAAGCTCCTCCCGGTCAAGGAAGAAAATGCGGAAAAGAAATAAAGGTTGCTGTGCGGCGAAAACGTGAAAAGGTGGTGGAAAGGATAAAGTGAAATTTAATCGGTATGTCCAGTAGTATCACTGCGAGAGCTACACATACCACGGCGCCTCTGCTCTAGAGGCCGGCCACGTCCGAAATACACCTACACTGGTGAAATTTGCCTAAACCAGCACACATCAGGGGTGGAACTTGACGGCTAGACATGTCATGCCACCTCCGCTCTAGAGGTTGGTCACGCCTGATATACACCCATACTGGTGAATTTTGCCTAAACCGGCTCACACCAGGGGTGAATCTTGAAGGCTACGCATGTCACAGTACCTTTGCTCTAGAGGTCGGTCACATCCCAAACACGCCCATACTGGGTTAATATGCCTAAACCGGCTCAACCCAGGGGTGGAAGTCACTAGTGGCGAGGATTCGTCCTTCTGGACAAAAGCTCCATCCTGGTCACAACTAGGAAGGGTAACGGCCACGACCACAAAATGCTGAAGTCGGAGACACTGGACCAGAGCAGTCTAGATAGGCAACCACCTCTCACCCGGCGGGGATGTTTGCGTATCCTAATCACGCTGAGGTTTTCCTGTGAGAAAGTCCAGATCTGGACTGGATGGGCAACCACCTCTCACCCGGCTGTGATACACGGGTATCTCAAAACACGTCGAGGTTTTCCGATGAGAAGGTCCAATTCTGGCCTGGGTGGGCTACCGCCTCTCACCCAGCGGGGATGCACTGATATCCTAAACACGTCGAGGTCTTCCGGTGAGAAAGTCCAACTCTAGACTAAACTGGTGCAACGAAAACCACGGTGTCACGCAATCCGCTTCAGAGACCCACCAAGAATACAGGCTAAAGCCCTGCGATACTCTGAGCCTCTTGTGGTCCCCTCGGGGATCTCGTGTGGTCCTTTCCGGGACCACATAGGAGACCACGGGACCTAACGAGGACCACAGGTGTAAATTCAGTAGGATCACAGTGCGGTTTTGGTGGTAGAAGCCAACGAAGAAGAAGAAGTTTCTAAAGAAGAAAAAGGAGTAAAGACAATGAGTGAAACAAAAAGTCAAATCTTTATAGATTTGTCCCAAAAAATTAATGAACCTCTTCTTCTTCTTCTTCTCTGCGAGCTGGTGTTCTTTGTAGTCGATGACATGAAGATGCTGAGACACACCATTATGTCGGATTAGGAGCGGCCCACGGCAGCTATTTTGTCAGTCCTCGAGTGTGGCTAAAAATAACCTGGGGTATGCAATGTTTCTTTAGCAGGCTCCACCACCACGGCGACCCCTGCCCCCGGTAGCCAGACTAGGTCTGTTGTTGGGGGGTACCAACGAAGAAGTGGAACAGGGTCTTGGTCAGCTGTGACTACCCAGCCCTGACGCCAACATGTCAGCTATGGGTAGCTGATTGCAAAACGGACGGCGTCATTAATGAGCTAAGAAATAATCGTATGGTTAACTGTATCCGACAGATAAGACGACTGAACAATGATACAAGTAATCAATGAACAAAGGAATAATGGCACAAGAAAATCGATCCATTGCCAAAGAGTACGAGAAATAAAACCCCAAGGGAAATGTAAAATTTAAAATAAAACGGAATTTAAATGACAAAAAGAAATTATGTTTCAGATCCAAATAATTCTGATTCCCAGTCCCAGTCATTTCCATGTCCCTTATGGAACTTTGCCTCCCTAACAGCTCTCCTGGAGGCCTCCCTAACAGCCTTCCTGTAGGCCTTCCTAACAGCATGCTTCTGTAGGCCTCTCTAACAGCTCTCCTGTAGGCCTCCCTAACAGCTCTCCTGTAGGCCTCCCTAACAGCATGCTTCTGTAGGCCTCTCTAACAGCTCTCCTGTAGGCCTCTCGGTTGTAAGTAAGATGCCCTGTTACTGATGCATCTATTTGCAGATTATTAACGATGTCTTGTAGCCATCTTCGCCTTGGTCTTCCTCTCTTTCTTTTTCCCATTATGTACCCTTCCAAGACTGTCTTCTCTAAATTCTCATGACGTTTAATGTGTCCAAAATATTTAAGTTTTCTCTCTTTAATCCTCTTTATTAGCAAACCTTCTTCAATATTAAGTTCTTGTAGTATGGATATATTTGTTCTTATTTGTGTCCATGACATTTGAAGAACTCTTGTAGCATTTTACATTCAAAAGTATTCGTGTGTGTCTCAGCTGTTTTGTTAAGTGTCCAGGTCTCACAGGCATATGTTGCGATGGGAATGATGCATGCCCTTAAAAATCTTGTTTTTGTAGTTCTGTGTATTCCTCTCCACTGTTCTAATTATTAAGGAATAAAAAATACATCAAATCTAATACAAAGAAAGGAATTAAAGCTAACAAAACCAGATAAGAATTATAGCTTCGTTGATCAGCCTCGTAACAGAACATTATAAAAAAAATTAATGAAAGGGAAATCAAAATTGTACAAAAAAAGAAATATTAATTTATCGACGCGCAGGAAAAGAAAATTTATTACATGTGGTGGAGGGAAATGAAAGATTGATGTTTACAGGAAAATAAAAAAATATAAGCAGATTAAAAGAGAATATTAATAAATCCTGCAGAGCAAAGAAAAGACTCGGTCTCAGACGCAAATAGTGGTCAAAAACTGGTACAGGCAGTCCCCAAGTTACGAACGCCCGATTGACGTAAAACCAATAGTTACGAACGGCTCCCGTAAAGCCCATTATACATCAGTAAACATTCGAGTTACGCTGGTTCATAATAACAAACGGGGGCTACTTTGCGACGTGCATCAAAACATTGCGTGTCTACAGCGGTTCGTCGGTTTCCTTAATGTTTTTATGCATAGGAAGATACGCCATATACTATTGACTATATTACTGACGTTAGGTGCGAATCCTGTCTAACTGTTTCGAATTACGTAAAAATTTCGACTTACGGAAAGACTTGGGAACGGATCTTTTTCGAAACTCTGGAACAGCCTGTAGCGCAACAGGTAGTCCAGGACTCCACTAACCGTCTATGTCAAACAACATAACAATAATTAGAAAATGTTAAAACCAGAAAGCTATAGCAATAATGAGAACTTAGCCAGCCAGCAATCCTCTGTAACAGTTGGTGCATAACTGATATCTATTAAAAAAAAGGATCGTAGCTTTATCAAAATCATGACTGAAGTAGCTCAAACATGCGATACTCGACTGCGACAAAAACTGCTTATATTAACTTGCTTCAATTCATCAGTAACTACTAACACTAACTTGCTGCAATACATCAATAACTACCAACATTAACTTGCTTCACTATATCAATAATTACTAACACTAACTTGCTTCAATACATCAATTACTACTGACATTAAATTGCTTCAATACATCAATAACTACTAACATTAACTTGCTTCAACACATCAGTAACTAATAACATTAACTTGCTTCAATATATCAATAACTACTAACATTTACATGCTTCAACACATTAATAACTACTAACATTAACTTATATCGTCTTATTTGTCGGATACATTTAATCATACATCAATAACTGCTTATATTAACTTGCTTCAATGCATCAATAACTACTAACACTAACTTGCTTCAATACATCAATAACTACTAACATTTACTTGTTTAAATATAGCACTAAATGCTGACATTAACTTGCCTCATTACACTTGCTTCACTACGTCACTAATTGCTGACACTCATTTGCTTCAATACTTCATTAATGTTGACATTCCTTGTTTCAACAGGTAAAGAATACGAATGTCAGCAGAAAATTTACGTTAAAGAAAACAGATCAATCTGGTCTATTACCATAAGTAAACAATAGATATAGTCAATAAATTTGAAAGTATCTATCTATCTATCTATCTATCTATCTATCTATCTATCTATCTATCTATCTATCTATCTATCTATCTATCTATCTATCTATCTATCTATCTGTCTGTCTGTCTGTCTGTCTGTCTTTCTGTCTGTCTGTCTGTATCTGTCTGTCTGTCGCGCCCAGTTCTTCATAAGGTTTGTTCATTCTTTCTGTCTGTCCATCTGTTTAGAAGTCTATCCCTCTGTAGTCAAAATATTATCTTGCTAGTTTTGATAACCGTGAGTGCCTAGCTGATGCACGATACACTCGTACGTGTAAGACCTAACTCACCTACACAGTTTTGAACAAGTACAAACAGGCAGCAGAACATCACTGTCTCACATTTCTTGAACGTCTTTGCCTCCATTTTAGTTCAAACACGCCTGCAGCCCACCTAATAAAAAGAAAGATAGAAGACAAAAGCGAACGCTGAAACATACATTTTAGATTTTGTCTTGTCACGTCACGTCACGTCACGTCTTGTCTCGTCTTCTGTCTCCCTGGAACCGCGGGCTGCTCTTCTTTGTGGCCGTTGCTGTGAAGATGTTAAGGCACAGGATCGTGTCTGATTGGAAACGTGTATGGCGACAATTTTCTTGTTGTTGTCTCTGAGTGTGTAAGGGAGCGAATGAAGGTGTCGAGTGACTGCGAGCGACTGGCGGGAAGTATAGCGTCACAGGTTAGAGAGATAGAGAGGGAGGGAGAGAGAGAGAAAAGGTCAGGGTGGCCATGATCATTTTATGTCGGTTGGACAAGCTGAAGCCAGACCAGTGGTATAATGTATTTATCAACGAATTCTCGAGAAGGTTAGTGATAACAAGTGCTGAAGATTGTTTAGCTAAATACGATTGACCAACCTACTACTCAGGTAGGCAGGAAGACGCCTGCAGTAAGTTGGATCAAATATGGCGCCAGGCAGTCCAACATAGGACAAGTCGCAGTGAACAGTCAGTTGTGTGTATGTGTTTTTTTCCAGTCGGGAATGTTAATTTAACACGGAATCATGCACATTTTGATTTAGTGACTATTGAAGGGAATAAAGATTGTTTTCAGTGTGAGTTGTTTTGTGCTGATTAGTAGAACCTGTGAGGACTGAGGGAGCTAGGACTGTGTGTCTCTCTTGAATGTTTTACGTTCGATACTGGAGTGAATTAAAATGATTGATAATTGACTTATAAGTCAGTTTTTATACCACATACATGTGTAAACCATGTTGAAAACTGCTCTACAAGTGGAGTTAAAAAGCAGGGGCTGTGCTATACTTCTTTAGCAGACTCCACCGCCATGGGGACTATGGCGATCCCTGTCCTGTTAGCCAGGCTAGGCCTGTTACTAGGGGTACCAACAGCGAGGTTAAACGGGTCTTGATCGGCTATTTTTCGCCAACCCTGTTGCTAGCATGTCAGCTATGGGTTGCTGAACAACGTCTTACATAAACTAAATTAAGGCAGATGGAATCAACTACTCCGATATTTGAGCACTGCTCATGTTCATGCCAGATGGGGCTCTACGAGAGATATAGCGTGCTTGTGAAGTGTATTTGTCTTCTTTGTTGTCTTTAACAAAGGCGTGTTGCGGAAATATTGGTTTGTTCTTCTTGTTTTCATTACTATGTGATATTCTTGTTGTATTTTGTTAGCAGCTCTTGCACTTCCTGCTATTCCAAAACTACGCCATATGTCTTCTGTCTACCTTCACTGTGATACCTAGAGGAGACAGTGGTGCAGTTTTTTATTCTTTTCATCATCATCACCTCCTCCTTTCTTCTTCTTCTTCTCGCTTTTTTAAAAGCTGCTTGAAATACGATATTCCATTTTTTGCAGGCGACATCTTTTATGATACAGAACTGCATTGTTTCGAATAGGGAGCAAATTACAACACTAGCATGAGAAATAGAATTGCTAGACTGCATTACCAAGGAAGACTCTGGACAAATTCCTCCATCATGAGACAGGGATAAGGAGAGACAAAAAGGGAGAGAACTGAATTGAGCTGAACTGAATTATCTTTATTTTTTTAAAGAGTAAAGAATTGAGCCCGTCAAAAACAATTTACTCCCTACTTGAAACAATGTACTTCTGTATTATAAAAAGTGTCGCCTACAGAAAATGGAATATTGTATTTCAAGAAGAAGCCAAAAAAAAATTCACTTCTCCAATGAAATAGCATTACTGTGATTCGCCATCATTATACATATAAAATATATTTTAAAATATGTATATATATATATATATATATATTGCCTTGCAACATCTGCTAAAATCCAAATGTCCCAAAACACCAAAATAACAATCTGCAAAACTGTACTAAGACCAGCCGTCATGTATGGATCAGAAACGAGGAGTACGACAAAGAAAGATGAACAACAATTGCAGATCTTTGGGAACAAGATCTTAAGAAGAATATCTGGGCCCATAAAGGATACCAGCAGTGGAGAATGGAGAGCTAGAAAGAACACTGAACTGAACAGCTTATTTAAATACTAAGGAATTATAAATGTCTTGAAACTGAACAGACATGTAGACATGTAGAAAGAATGGAAGAGAACAGACAAACAAAAATGATGTATGCACAAGAGATGAGGACCAAGAGGTAGATCAAGACAGAGCTGGAAAGTATAGAACAGAATATAAAAGAAATTAGTGTCACCAACTGGAGAGAAAAGATTAGGAATAGAGAGGAATGGAGGCGAACTTTATCTGCAGCAATGAGCCTTTCTGACTATAGCTTGGAAAGCTGAAGAAGAAAGAAAGAAAGAAAGAAAGGAAAGAAAGAAAGAAATTGAGCACACATTCTGCCCTTCATTATTCATCTTTAATTTCTTACAACAAACTCGATTTAATAAAGCATAAAAGTACTGGGACAAATATATGGAAAAATGCAAAATGATTCTATCACTAAAGCCGTATGCCTCTACTCTAGACACCTAACTGTTGCGCATATGCATACTCAACAACACAAGTAACAGTACTTAACAAGGAAAATGTTACTCCTTTATACACATAGTAACAACATTCTCCGCAGGAGAAATGCTCCACCATTCAGGCAACAACAAGAAGCCAACTGAGCACGACTGACCAATCCAGAAAATGTACAACAGCACTAATAGAAAACGTTGATCCAATCAGCAGGCTATCTCAGTAGTTACAAATCCATTCAACAAGTTTAATATGAAAAGAATAATGACAATGGAATCAGCAGATGAATGACGAAAGGTTAGTTATGAATATAACACATGAAAAAATAAAAAATACAATAATCGACACAAAAGCATTCCGGCTAATATGACTTCGCTGCAGGAATGAACACAATAAGTCAAAGCAACATACTAACCTCCATTCAAGAACTCATCCAACTAGAAATTCCACTCAGCAACATGTACAACCAAAACACCATCTGTGTCCTAAATCAGGACAATCAGACTCTTATCCTATATTCACCCTAAACTACACAAAAACTGTATCTGTGTCCTAAATCAGGACAATCAGACTCTTATCCTACATTCACCCTAAACTATACAAAAACTGTATCTGTGTCCTAAAAAGGACAGTCAGATAACTATTCCCACATTCTACAACTCTGCACCCAAATCACTCTAACCAGACAAAATCTAGAGACGAAAACAACATGTCTTCTCCCAAGGACAACTCACAAACTTCTGTCTCTGTCAAGAATAGCCAATCATAACTGGGGTTTATATTAAGTGTGGGCCTATCCGGACAAGGGATTCACTTTGTCTTCCAGAGTGACCTAGCACGATTCATTATAACTTCCCCTATTCTGTCACATCACATCCACAAATACAAGATAATGAACTACATGAGAGCTAACTAATCTAATAAGATACCGACCGCGCGCTAGCACACATATACACAAATATATTTTCAGTGCACAGAGAGTGAGAGAGGGGGGAGAGGGGAATGGAGACAGGGATATAAAGAGTATAAGGCAACAGAGATTACAAGTAGTAGAAAATATAATAGAAACATTTAATAAAAATGTTTCAAATAGAGACACAGAGACATAAAATGTCTAAAAAATTACTAGACATACTAACAGCCACAGTGTTCAGGTGACTCATTTTGTGAAATAAAAAACTGGATTTGACTGTTATTTCTGTTTCGTTGCCTCTTTGGCAAAAGTTAGGGCTCTTTACGCCTGGCTTATCAATAATCAGGCATTCGTTTCCTGCCACAGAATCATAGTACGGATATCCTCCCCTGATAGAATGGGAAAGAAATGCTTTAATTAAGTCCACGCTGCGAGCCAAGTCTTCTTGAGAGCAAAGGGCTATGAGATTATCAGGAATGTTTGAGATTCCCTGGAGATTTGTTTATAAATGTTTCATTATCTCCGCTCTGCTTCAGCTAATTAGTATCGCTACTGCAACAAATGATTTGTTGTGTGGCAAGTTTCATTCGCAAGATCTGAAACTCGGATTAATCATCGTTCGATTATTGGGTGTGGGTTGTATTTATTCGCGGGTGGCTTAGTGCTCGTACAATGAAGTCTGAAATTACCGAACAGGGTAAGACAACACTCGTTGTTATCAAGTGCACTGTCGATGTGTTATTGCTCCGATGAAATAACATCACCGTGACTCGCCATCCTTGTTTTGTTGTTCCTGCATCTAATCAAACCGGGCTCATATACAAGCCAGTACCTGCGTATCTTCTTCTCTGTGTATTTCTTTCCCTGTTCATCAGCTTTCCTTGTGTCTGGAATTTTCTAATGTTTGTCGGGTTTACTAACAAATGTCAGGTTTTCTAACGAAGGTCAGGTATTCTAATGTTTGTCGAATTTTATAACGAATGGTAGGTTTTCTAACGAATATCGGGCTTTCCAAACTCCTCCTAACATGGCCAAAGAAGTTTGGTTGTCCATGACTGTAAACAGTTTGCGAATGTCATGTTTTTTTCCCAACGAATGTCAGGTTTTTGAACGAAGGTCTGGCTTTCTAATGAATGTCAGATATCCTAACAAATGTCAGGTTTCTTAAAACACGTAAGGTTTCTGACGAACGCCTGGTTTTTTTTTAAAGAGCGTTTGTGGTCCTCTAACGAATGTCAGTCTTTCCAACGAATGCCAGACCTTCCTTCTAACGAATGTCAGTTTTCTAACTCTTCTCGACATGGTTTAAAAAGTTCGACTGTCCAAGACTGTAAATAAGTCTGCGGTGTTCTGCAGGTTTCTCTGATCTAGTAGTGCAGTTCTTTTACTAAAACTTTTCTTAACCTTCTTTCATGTTGGTGCTCTTTTTGCTCTTGTTGTTTGAAAAAATAACCACAAAGTCAAAACCTCACTTTATTTATGTCGTAAATGTAAGTGAAACCTGTTCCCTGCCACGTGTTTCCCCCCTCCCATTTTTAAGGTTACCTTCCAGAACTTTAAAGCTGTTTACAGGACCTCTCAGAGAAAGGTGCAGCCAACACGTTGCCCCACCCCTTTAACCCTTTTCATATGCTACGGACCCCAGAAAGCTTCCTGGGCCCCACTTTTAAAACAAGGGCGCCCTAGCAAAGCACCGGCTGGACCCCGCTCTTACATGACCTGCCTGTGTAGATTTATGTCCTCATATGTACGGGGTTATTCATAACTTTGGGAAATATATTAAAGATTCGCAAAAAAAAAAATAAACCACGTAATGGATCATGATTATTCTTACACCAAGAGAGAGGGGGGGGGGGGAACTCTTCAAGTTTTCTTTAAGTAAAGTCCTCGCGCAGAGCTCCCGTGGTTTGCCGCTAAGAAGCAGCAGTAGCACATATGGCATTCAGTAAATGTGAGCAGTCATTTTATGTTTTGGAATACGCAAGAACCTTGTCCGGTGTGACTGTGCAGCGACGATTTCGAGCGGAATTCTAGAAGGCAGCACCTGTTTTCAACCGCATCAAGAAACAGTATGTGAAATTTCGGGAAGAAGGCTGGGGCTTCACTGGTAAGCTTCTCTAACACGATTCACAATTTCTTCGCTTGGTCCTGAACGTCCCTGCCGAGGAGCTGTGCACAGACACGGCCCTTTACTGTTTTCAATACTAACAGAGAACCAATCACATTCACTCAAGCAACACCATCAATCTATTCTTTACAACAGAAATCAAGCAGAACGCACCAATACAAAAACGATCTTTCAAAAAATTGCAGTTCATGTTATCTCAAGAAGGTCTTTGCTCTGAAAAATATCAGACCATGTGCTTTGTCAGTGTTGATCGATGTTTCCCATTTCGAGTAAAAAAAAAAAAATTGCCCAGTGTAATTTTAAAGTTATTATAGTGTCCCTGAGCCATGTTTCAGCGAGTATTCAAAATCGCCGGAAACCTTTAAGACAGTTTTCATATAGCTGCAGATATAATCTCTAAAATAGCGTATATTTAATGCTATTTTACGCTGTTAAACTTTACAATTATCGGTAAAATACTTATTCCACGCTTAATCTTCCCGTGACTCACGTCGATCGCATATTTCTATTTTGAATTAATTGCGTCTTAGTTCGTTTGCTTAAATTTGTCTTTTAAAAGAATGTAATTTTCTTGAGTTGGTAACCCTGATTTTGGTGGCACTTCGCTTGATTAATTCAAGCTTTCCCTCAAATTCTTTACACCAAAAAAAAAAAAAAAAGCCAGCGTATAATTTGATTCTGAATACGAATTATAGCTAGAAAATGATGTTAACTGCTATAATTCTTATTCCCCTCTGTTCAGAGTTTAAAACTTGATTCTGATATTACTAAATCATATAAAATTGACACAGTTTGTTCTTTCGTCTCTATATACCTACATCAGAAAGATCCACATATCTAATTTTTACATCATAAAGATCTTCATCGTGAAGATCTAACTCAGATAAGTTTATTTATATTAACGAGGGCTAGTTAGCTAGGATGGACCGTCATCCATTCGCTCCAAACACACCCATATAGTATACCTGCGTATAGTAATTGATGGCCACCAGTTCTTTATTGGTTGACTATCCGTCTATAGCTCTTGATTAGTCGCTCTTGTCCCACCAACTCCTTCTTTCTTGACAACGGCAATGACGGAAAAGAGGATTCTGCACATTAAAGCTTCGAACGTTTTCAAGCAAAATCATTTTAGACGTGGGTGGGCTGGTTAGCTGAGTGGTTAGGCTATAAACGCTGATGTAACATTGGTTACTCTCTATAAACGCTGATGTAACATTGGATACTCTCTATAAACGCTGATGTAACATCGGTTACTCTCTATAAACGCTTACGTAACATCGGTTACTCTCTATAAACGCTGATGTAACATTGGTTACTCTCTATAAACGCTGATGTAACATTGGATACTCTCTATAAACGCTGATGTAACATTGGTTACTCTCTATAAACGCTGACGTAACATTGGATACTCTCTATAAACGCTGACGTAACATCGGTTACTCTCTACAAACGTTGATGTAACACTGGATACTCTCTATAAACGCTGATGTAACATTGGTTACTCTCTATAAACGATGACGTAACATTGGTTACTCTCTATAAACGATGACGTAACATTGGTTACTCTCTATAAACGCTGACGTAACATCGGTTACTCTCTATAAACGCTGATGTAACATCGGTTACTCTCTATAAACGCTGATGTAACATTGATTATCACCAAACCCTCACCTATGGGTTACTCGTACCGCATCCTCGAATTCTTGGCCCATAAAACACATTAATCGCTCGTGGGCTCATCATGGACCACAAGCCTGCGGGCCTCTCTTCCACTTTTCCCTGGGTCCACCTAGTTAATTCTATTTGGGCCTTTCTATTTAGACACATAACACTAGTATATGGAACGACCCCCCAAATGTTTATTACATTTCACGGAAGGCGGATCCATAAATGTATTCGACAGCTGATGGAAGGGGTTGCCAATTAGAATGGAAGTTTAATGATTTGATTTGCGATAAGGAAAAAGAAAAGCGATCAATAAACTTGCAATATTTTATGACTGTGCCGGTAATCTCAATGGCTGAGGCGGTTGTTGTGGTAATGTTGTTTTTTTTTCTGTAGCTGTGGAAAAAACGTTATACAACCTGTAGCAACAATAACGATATTTTTGGGAGCGTGCAAGAGAAGCAGAATTTGGGCTTCTTTACTGTGACTGTAGTAGTTATTGTTAGAGTGGCATTGCAAGAAATCCGTAGTAGTAGTAGTAGTAGTAGTAGTAGTAGTAGTAGTGTAGTAGTAGTAGCAGCAGCAGCAGTAGTAGTGGTTGCAGTTAGTAGTAGTAGTAGTAGCAGCAGCAGAAACAGTAGTAGTAACAGTAGTAGTGGTGGTGGTGGTAGTAGTAGTGGTACTAGTAATAAGAGTACTAGTAGTAGTAGTTGTAGTAGTGGTTGCAGTAGTAGTAGTAGTAGTAGTAGTAGCAGCATTAGTGGTGGTAGTAATAGTAGTAGTAGTAGCATTAGTGGTGATGGTAGTAGTAGTAGTAATAGTAGTAGTAGTAATAGTAGTAGTAGTGTTGGTGATGGTGGTGGTGGTGGTGGTAGTAGTAGTAGTGATAGTAGTAGTAGTAGTAGTGGTTGTAGTAGTAGTGGTAGCAGCAGTAACAGTAGTAGTAGTAGTGGTAGCAACAGTAATAGTAATATTATTAGTAGCAGCAGCAGCAGTATAGTAGTAGTAGTAGTAGTAGTAGTAGTAGTAGTAGTAGTAGTGGTTGTAGTAGTAGTGGTAGCAGCAGTAACAGTAGTAGTAGTAGTGGTGATAACAACAGTAATAGTAGTAGTAGTAGTAGTAGTAGTAGCAGCAGCAGCAGTAGTAGTAGTAGTAATAGTGGTAGCAGCAGTAATAGTAGTAGTAGTAGTAGCAGCAGCAGCAGTAGGAGATGCAATAACAGTATTTGTAATTGTAGTGGTAGTGGTATCAGCAATGGTAATATTAGTAGTTTTAATTACATTGTAGTATAAGATGGAAAAAGAACAAATATATCCATATTACAAGAATTTAATATTGAAGAAGGCTGGCTAGTAAAGAGGATTAAAGAGAGAAAACTTAAATATTTTGGACACATTAAACGTCATGATAATCTAGAGAAGACCGTCTTGGAAGGGTACATAATGCGAAAAAGAAAGAGAGGAAGACCAAAACGAAGATGGCTCCAAGACATCGTTGATGATCTGCAAATGGATGCATCAGCAGCAGGCCATCTTGCTCACAACCGAAAGTCTTACAGGAGTGCTGTTCGGGAGGCAAAGATACTCAATGATAGACCTCCAAAGGACCAGGAAGTAAATGGAATGATGTTATAGGAAAGGAAAAATACTTGTTACTCTAGTGCTTCGTGTATATTTGTATACTTATACACTAATTATTGTGTGTTACTAGCTTTCTAAACAGAGAGCTGGGCCGCCTCTGTGAATCCTGCTGTCAGCAGGAGGACCTCGTAGGGATTCCAGAGTTTCTTCTCCATACTTCTCTTTCGGGGCAATACCTGGGCTCTGTTCTGAGCTCTGTGTATGTAATGCAATTGCCATCAATAACACTATCGTGTGCCACGTCGTTAGGAGTCGATCATCAACCTCCTCATTATTGTGAGAAAATATTTTGTTTTTCTAAAGGCTCTACTGCGGGGTTTTTTTCCCTTTCCTGTAGCGTACACATTTCACCAGCCTTGTTAGATTTTTAAAAAAACTTTTGACTTCCCTCCGTTCCTCTGTTTCCCTGTGCCTGGAATTTTCCAGTGATTGTCAGATTTTCCTCATGACATTTCCAAATACGTGTACTTGTTTTAGAATGGAAAATGGCTTTTTATTTTCCTGAACGTCCTCTGGGAGGGCAATGGATGTACGATGATATCCTCCAAAGGACCAGGAAGTAAATGGAATGATATTACCTCACCCACAGGAGACAAATACCATATCTAGTTTCCACATCATCTACGGACGCCAGCATCACAGTGTTGGGTGGTGAATACTCCAACGTGGGTCGTCACTTATGAAATTCCGTTGCAATGACTGACCCTTCTTTAGAATCAACAAGCAATGCCGCTGCAGACGAAGCTATACTAAATACAATTTATAGAACTTGGGGCGTCCAACTTCAGTGGTCCCAAGGGCCAAAGCTGTATGCAGAAATGGAATGGCGGGCCACGTTTGCCAACTTAGAAAAGGCGGCCACTCTGAAATAAAGATCAATTGATCGTTTTTTATTAACTTATCTGGTCTTTCATAAATGTTTTTATGTGCTTTATAAACCTTGTTACTTTTTTTTTCAAATATAATTACATTTTCATAACAACATCGCGGGCCGCATAAAAGACCTCGAGGGCCTAATACGCACCGCGGACTGCCAGTCAGACACCCCTGCTCTATAAAGTTCGCGCAATCTGCTGTAGGGCAAAGGATGTTCGAGTAATAATGTCATTCTAGTTAAGTATATAAATGGCCGCTGTTTGTAGCGGCGTGAGCACTGCGAAGTATTGTTTGCTTGTTATGGTAGGGATGTGAGGAGAAAGGTTAGTCTAGTTCTTTGTAGAACTCAGAATGTCCTTTTCTCGCATTTGCTCTTTTCTCAGTCCTCGGGATACGGCAGAGGAAATGCCACTTCATTATTAGTTGTCTTTGTCGTGAAGTTCACAAGTGTCTGTCATAATAATGGTTATTCTTGTCTTAGAAAGTAATTTTTTTAAGCAGGCAAATGTTAGCTGTTTGTGGAAGCATCCTTTTGTTAGGTAGTTTCTCTTTCTCTTTCCTTCTCTCTCTCTCTCTCTCTCTCTCTCTCTCTCTCTCTCTCTCTCACACACACACACACACACACTCTGTGTCCCTTCAGTGCCCGAGATACATGTTGCTGCTAGTAGCAAGAGATTGACACTTTTGTCAGTCCTTCACCGTCTTCCTGATTATCTCCCATGTCAGTCCTTTGTTTTACCATTATTTTCTGCTGTATGTCTCCGTGTCTCTTTGGGTCGTCCCATACTTTTTATTACCCTGTGAAATCCATATCAAAACTGTTAGTAGTGAGGATTTGTCTGCCATTCTCAATGTATAGCCAATCCATTGCCATCTTCACTATCATTCATTCATTTGCATGTCCCTTGAGGAACTTTGCCTCCCTAACAGCACTCCTGTAGGCCTCTCGGTTGTGGGCAAGATGCCCTGCTGCTGATGCATCCATTTGAAGATCATCAACGATGTCTTGCAGCCATCTTCGCCTTGATCTTCCTCTCTTTCTTTTTCCCATTATGTACCCTTCCAAGACGGTTTTCTCTAGATTATCATGACGTTTAATGTGTCCAAAATATTTAAGTTTTCTCTCTTTAATCCTCTTTACTAGCCAGCCTTCTTCAATATTAAGTTCTTGTAGTATGGATATATTTGTTCTTTTTTGTGTCCATGATATTTGAAGAACTCTTCTGTACCATTTACATTCAAAGGCATTTATATGTTTCAAACAGCAATCATTATAGCAATATTTAATTAGCGCGTCAATATCACCAGAAGAACAGAAACATATTTATGTTTCTAGGTTTGGTCTTTTCTGCACTTGGAATTTCTGTGTTCAGGTTTGGCCCTGGTTATCGTTCTCAAATTCTACAGTACCCGTTAAACGCAGTGCGGCTATCCATCTGGCAGGGTCTTTTTGCTGATTCTTTAGCAACCTTCGGCCTACTAATCCGGTGGTGCCGTGTTCGAGTCCCAGTAGTGGGAAATTTTGTATTTATTTTTTTTTTGTACCAGCACACCACAAAGTTCCCGGGCTTTTCTCGGCCTTTAAAAATGAATACCAGAGAAATCTAGAAAGGTAAATGCGTCCAGGCATGATACTGACCACATCACACTTTCATGTGCCAAAGGTCTTAGAAATACGGTAAATACTGTAATCCCAATATGCGTTAATGACATGGAAACCTAGTTTTTGATGGGAAAACAAATTCTCATACTTTACTATTGTTAAAGGTAAGAAGGAGTTAGTCGTTTTATTTTTAAAAAATATTTTAGCTTAAGGTAACTCAAGGTACTAGATGAATGATAAAGACATGAGAAATGATTAAGGTAACTCAATGTACTAAATGAACGATAAAGACAAGAGAAATGAGTACCGCTTGTAAAAATGGTTCTAATAATGAAGGCAGACAGAGATGTATGTTTCAGTTTTACACACACATACAAATATAGAAAGAGTGAGGAAAAATGGGCAGAAACAAAGAATGCCATTCTTGCTACTGCCTACTTTCGTAACTGTTTCTCTCTGAATGAATGATAAAATATATCACAGTCAGTGAGCCAGATCTAGTCACAACCCTATACTCCATCCTCGTGATCAATCGTCCGTCCTTTTCATTGGTACGCATTTTCAGTTTATCCCTGCAGCTAAAAACGTGAGAATAATAATTTTTTTTTTAAGTTATGAAGATTGGAAATAATATTTTATTATATTACCTTTACAGTAAAAATATAGACAATAAAAAATTACTGTAAATAACAAGCTAGAAACAGTGCGATTACGGCAACCATCGAAAACTGAAAATATAGCTTTCGGCCAACAACGCATGGAAAACCGGAAGGGGAATTTTTTCCGTCTATGGCCCAGGAAGTGTTAAAACAAGAAAATTGTTGTTGGACGCCCAAGTCTGGAGGAAAAGAATGGACTAGGAAGACACGAAACTTAACAACATCACTGGAAAAGTAAAGCAAAAGGTCTTAAAGACACGAAACTTTAACATCATCAATGGAAAAAATAAAGCAAAACCCCTTAAAGACACCAGACTTTAACAACATCACTGGAAAAGTGAAACAGAAGGTCGTAAAGATACGAATCATGCTCGCAACAGGGGAAACACTAATACTATTGTCTGTGCATTGCACACCTTCTGCTTTTTAGCTGTAATCCGGGACTGAAAAAATAGCTGCCATAAACCAGCTCACGCGCCGGTACGATGCTGTGCCTCAACACCTCTACGGCATTGGCTGCAAAGAACAATAGCTCGCAGTTACAGGGAGTTCGTACAAGTATAAGCACAAGTACAAGCACTCTTACATAGTTTATCCATTTTTCTACTGGGGTAAATGGACAGCTTGGGGGGAATCAGTTTGGAGACAAGTTCCTTGCGTAACGTTTGTGTGAGAGTCGAGAAAATAAACCTGTAGCTCACAAAAATAATCCAGGGGAAAAACGAAACACTTAATTTCTCACTGGTCGCGAAGACCGTCTTGGAATGGTACATAATGGGAAAACGAAAGAGAGGAAGACCAAGGCGAAGATAGCAGGAAGACATCGTTGATAATCTAGCAAATGGATGCATCAGCATCAGGGCATCTTGCTTATAACCGAGAGGCCTACAGGAGAGCTGTTAGGGAGGCAAAGTTCCGCAAGGGACATGGAAATGACTGAATGAAGCGCACGGCTGGGACCATTGGATCTGAATGTCTTGAAGTTTGTAAGGAAAATGGAGAAATGGACGATGCAATGTTACGTAGAACTCATACGTACAGTACGCTTCGGAAAGGTGGCGTACCGATGGTTGCTGGCAGCACCAGACAACTCCCCCCCCCCAACCCACAACCCAGAGCCAAAAATAAAGTTCATGTTCTACTTCTGTACATAGATCATATATAGAAATTTGCAAGGAAGCAACTGGTCCAATAAAAAAAAAGCTCCACTTCGGCGCCATGCTTAATCTGGCGCCCAAGGCTATCGCCCCTTCCCCATTCCCTCCCCTTTCCAAGATACGCCACTGCTCTATAACATAACCTAAATGCTAACTGGTTTATAGTGTTACTAACCAACATGACTTTAACCATTTCATTTTTTATTTGTTTAAACAAAAGATAAACTTCAAAAAATTCATTGTGGGATTAATAACTTTACGTGACTCTTTCCTTTCAGAAATGATTACTTTATCTTCTCTGCATCCATGATCATATGTGGATTCAAATAACATCGTCAATTGTTATGTGAATTCCATAAAAAAAAATTATAACAATCTAGAGTTTAAAAGAGAATTATTTTCCTTAGGATGATTAGCTTTACCTAGGAGAAGTCAACACACCCTAACCACACACGTGGTAAAATTATCTAGCAAGCCCATGCGGGCATTAGAAAAACAAAATAAAAAAGAGAAATCAGAACATAATTTTTGTCTGAGAAATGTATATCGGAATAATCTCTTTGTCACTAAGCTGTACCTGGCTCATTCTTAACCTGGGGAAAGAAGGGGCTGACCACATCGAGAAAGAAAGGCGGTCAGTCGTAGGGTTCACCACATCAAGAAAGAAAGGCGGTCAGTCGTAGGGTTCACCACATCAAGAAAGAAAGGCGGTCAGTCGTAGGGTTCACCACATCAAGAAAGAAAGGCGGTCAGTCGTAGGGTTCACCACATCAAGAAAGAAAGGCGGTCAGTCGTGGGGTTCACCACATGAAGAAAGAAAGGCGGTCAGTCGTGGGGTTCACCACATCAAGAAAGAAAGGCGGTCAGTCGTAGGGCTGACCACATCAAGAAAGAAAGGCGGTCAGTCCTGGGGCTGACCACATCACCCTACACCCACATCGCCGGCCTTTTGGCTATTTTAATCAACAAACCCTCACCACACACGTGGTAAAATTATCTAGCAAGCCCATGCGGGCACTTAAAAAATAAAAAAAAAATTTTTTTTAAAGTCAAGGAGTAGACAACCAAGTGGGTGGGTGGTATGATAGGACTGCGTTTACAGATGAAAAAAAAAGGTAAAATCCCTGTTTCAATGTCGTTAAGGCATATTGGGATACGATGTCAGTCCCATAGTTCCAAGGCCACGGGCACATGAAAGTCTGATGGTCAGTATCAAGCATGGCCGCAATTTAACTTCCCAGATATCTCAGGTACCCATTTTTTAGAGGCTGTGTAGACCCTGGGGCCTTTCTGGTGCGATGGTAACAGAGGATAAGTCTCCACTGCAGGGACCTGAACCTGGTACACATTTAAAGATCATTCATTCACTTGCATGTCCCTTGCGGAACTTTGCTTCCCTAACAGCAGTCCTGTAGGCCTCTCGTTTGTGAGCAAGATGGCCTGCTGCTGATGCATCCATTTGTAGATTATCAACGATGTCTTGTAGCCATCTTCGCCTTTGTTTCCTCTCTTTCTTTTTCCCATTATGTACCCTTCCAAGACGGTTTTCTCTAGATTATCATGACGTTTAATTTGTCCAAATTATTTAAGTGTTCTTTGTTTAATCCTCTTTACTAGCCAGCCTTCTTCAATATTAAATTCTTGTAGTATGGATACATTTGTTGTTTTTTTTTGTCCATGATATTTGAAGAACTCTTCTGTAGCATTTACATTCAAAGGCATTTATGTGTTTCTCAGCTGTTTTGTTAAGTGTCCAGGTCTCACAGGCATATGTTGCGACGGGAAAGATGCATGCCCTTAAAAAATATTATTTTTGTATTTCTGTCTGTTCCTCTCCACAGATTCTTTAGTTGTTTTACTCTCTGAAGAGCGATAGATGTCCTCCCAGTTAAAGATAAGGAAGTAAAATAAGAACAGATAAGAAAACAGAGATTGAGATGAAAATTCCCCTCCCACACACACACACACACACGCACGCATGCACGCACACACGCACGCAAGCACACACACACGCGCACGCACGCACACACGCTCGCACACACACATAATCTAACAATCCACTGTCTTGAAGAAAAGGGAAGGAACTGATAATGATTGTTGACACAGAAGTTCAATGTATCGTGTCACTTCTACTAAAGAGCTCTTAAAACATTTTCTGGATTAAGCCGATGGTAAAGATGCATCCGACGCAGGATTAATCCAGTTTTCAAGCGGCTTTTTTGCTGTTTAAGTGTATAATCCGTGAAATGCTTTAGAAAAATGTTAAACACGACAAGCAGGGATCAAGTGAGAAATGAAATAATCCTGTAAGTGGTAGATTCAACACTTGCAAAGAAAGAGAACTACATCGAAAATTAGAGTTACGTGGTTCTGGCATTTGATACGCATGAATCTAGAACAACCAGCTGCACGCACGTACAACTCGAAAACATCTGGATTTAAGGCACGAAGGACAACCAAGGAAAAAGTGGATAGATGGGGTGAAAGACACACTGAGGAAACAACATGACAGCTACTCAAGCCTCTCGTCTTGATCTGTAACAGTGTTTGAAACACCTGCGGCGCTAATAAGCAGAAGTAGAAGAAGAAGAGGAGGAAGAGAATGAAGAAGAGTAGTAGTAGTAGTAGTAGTAGTAGTAGTAGTAGTAGTAGTAGTAGAAGAAAAAGAAGAAGGAGAAGACGAAGAGGAGGAGAAAAGAAGAAGAAAATGTAGTAGTAGTAGTAGTAGTAGTAGTAGTAGTAGTAGTAGTATAGTAGTAGTAGAGGAGGGGAGGAAGAGAAAGAAGAAAAGAAGAAGAAAAAGTAGTAGTAGTGGTAGTTATAGTAGTAGTAGTAGTAGTGGTAGTTATAGTAGTAGTAGTAGTAGTAGTAGTAGTAGTAGTAGTAGTAGTAATAGTAGTAGAGGAAGGGAGGAAGAGAAAGAAGAAAAGAAGAAGAAAAAGTAGTAGTAGTAGTAGTAGTAGTTATAGTAGTGGTAGTAGTAGTAGTAGTAGTAGTAGTAGTAGTAGTAGTAGTATGAGAAGAAGAGAAGAAGAAAAGTAGTAGTAGTAGTAGTTCCGTTTCTACGGATCAACGTAGGAAAGACAAAGTTAATGAAGCAAAATGTGAACAACAGAAATGTACTCAGAGTAGATAACAAGTTAGTGGAGGAGGTCAGCGAATTTGTATACCTTGGCAGCAGAGTAGTAGAAAATGGAGACAGCACAGAGAACATCAACAGCAGACTTACTAGAGCAAACCAGGCTTTTGCAATGCTGCAGAATATATGGAAATCAAATAAACTAAGCATAAATATAAAAATCAGGATATTTAAGAGTAATGTTCTAAGTGTACTACTCTATGGAAGTGAATGCTGGAAAATCACCAAAACCATAGAAAACAAGTTGAATTCTTTCCAGACTAAATGTTTACGAAGAATTAGAAAAATATTTTGGCCAAACACTGTAAGAAATAACATCTTATTGGCAGAAATGCAGATGAAGCCACTGACAACAATTATTGAGGAAAGACGCTGGCGATGGTTGGGACATGTGCTCCGAATGACTGACAACTCACTACCAAAAATAGCACTAAGATGGACACCACAGGGGAACAGAAGTAAGGGTAGACCAAAAGAGACATGGAGAAGAACAACAGAAAGGATGTTGAGCAATAGAGGGCTCACCTGGGCAAGAGCTGAAAAAAAGGCGAAGGACAGGCATTTGTGGAAAACCCTTGCGGAAGCCCCATGTGCCCTGGGCACTTAAGGTTCAGAGAGAGAGAGAGAGAGAGTAGTAGTAGTAGTAGTAGTAGTAGTAGTAGTAGTAGTAGTAGTAGAAGAAGAAAAAGTAGTAGTAGTAGTAGTAGTAGTAGTAGTAGTAGTAGTAGTAGTAGTAGAAGTGAATCCATTGACGAGTTTAAGTCAAAAGTAATAAAGACCCCCGCTTATCCGGGGTGCCTGTCTGCTCCTGGAGCTGGGGAAGAAAAAGATGACCAGGCGTGATAATGACCACATCACTTTCTAGGGCATTGACGAGGTCAAGGAGTATATGGGCACTAACACCACACACCTGTATCCCATAGATATGTCTAGAGTCTGAAAAGTTACTGCTTGCCTTATCGCTTTTTTTAACCGTAAGGTGTGTAAGAACGGAAACATCTTCGCTTCTTACTATATCTTACATCTTACATCCTTCACGTGCCGTTAAACGTCACATAGGGCTCACATGGTAGCTTGCCAAGATTTCTCGTTTTCGGCGAGCTTTTCAGCCTCATCAAGGGATGGTGTTCCAACTAAACCGGCCTCTCATAACAATGTTCTCTTTAGAGTTTCACGTGGTCGACCTTTTTTTTTTCTTTCGGTTTGTTATGTTCCACATGATAGCTTGTTTTGGGATTCTCTGGTTGTTTCTTCTCAGCACATGACCTATATATGTCCAACTTTTTTTTGTGATCACCCATGAGATAGGTTGTTGTTAGCTCATCTGTCTTATCTGTTTTTCTTGAATTCGTTCCACTTTATATCACGTATTTTTCTGATGTATTTCTTTTTCAAAACGGTCTAATTTCTTGTCTATTTCTTTAGTTGTTTTCCAGCTTTCACGTGCATCAATGAGGATGAATATTACATTTGAATTGGATAATCTTAACATGGTTTTTGTGCTTATAACTTTTAAATGTGATATGTTTCCAAGATTCTTGGAGATAGATGCTACTTTTGCAATTCGAATTCTAACTTCCTTTCTGATGTCGCCATCCTGGTCTATGTAGCTGCCGAGATATGCAAGTCTTACTCCATGATATATCATCATCATCATCATCATGTGCCGTGCCGACTGGCGTTGGCTATTATGCTTCTCCGGAGTACCCGATTCTTCATGCAGGCCATCAGTTCAGTTAGTGATCTCCTCTCACACCATTCCGTAAGACTGTCCAGTATCATTTCTCTTGGTCTTCCTCTTGATCTTCTTCCTTCTATTTTTCCTGTTGTTATAATATTTTCAATGCCCCCTCTTCTCATTGTATGTATAATGAAAGTACATTGTCTCTCTCTCTTATTTTTTTTTTGACAAGATTTTGATGTCTCTCCAGCTCTTCTCATACATTCTTCATTAGTTATTTTTGTTGTCCAGGGGATTCGCAACATTCTTCTAGTAAACCAAATTTCTGCTGCTTCCAATGATTTTTGTGCAGATCGGCATATTGTCCATGATTTACTTCCATATAATCAAGATAGGTTCAATATAGCATTTTAGGACTCGTTGGTGTATTTTATCGTTAAGCCAGGTGGGTTAAGGCACTCCTTTAGCTTTGTTCTCACGGCCTTTTGTTTGTTTAGGCTATAGTTCTTTGTCGTGGTGGACCGGAGACCATCCTGCCGGCTGGGCTTGTTCATCACCTCACAGCCTGTACCTTCTGTCCCGCGTTCTATCATAGTTGCATAATGTCGGGAGAGAGAGAGAAGGAGAGAGAGAGAGAGAAGGAGAGAGAGAGGAGGAGACAATGGGTAAGTGACAGTAAGGGACCGTTAAATGTAAAGAAATACTTTGTACTTGTATAATCTCCCTGTAACTGCGAGCTGGTGTTCTTTGCAGCCGGTGCTGTGAAGATGTTGAGGCACAACATCGTATCGGCTTGGGAGCGGGTTATGGCAGCTATTTTTTCAGCCCCGAAGTACACCTAAAAAGCAGGGGATGGTATTCAATGCTTCTTTAGCAGATTCCACCACCAATGGGGGCTACGGCGATCCCTGTCATGTTAGCCTGTTACTGGGGGTAGCAACAGAGGGGTGGGACAGGGTCTTGGTGAGCTATGATTCGCTAACCCTAACGCTAGCATATCATCCATGGGTCGCTGATTGCCTCGTAGGACAGCGTCTTCACCCCAACTCCCCCCCCCCTAAGTATAAAGAAATAAATATATGTTGAAATACTGAGAAACACACCATTGTGTCCGTTTACAGAAAACTATAAACAAACCTTATGAATAATACCTATTGTGACACCTTTCATCAACGGGCAGAAGGAAGTTGAAGGGACACAGTATGCTGGGCAAAGTCATTCATGGCCACCATTTTCTGGGATTCGTCACGTGCTCTTCTGGTGGACTTCCTGGAACACGAACACGCTATCAATCAGTGCTGGTCGGTACTGCGTCTCTGTGAGGAAACTGCGCCTAGGCATCCAAGGGAGAGGTGTGTTGAGAGATGGAGTCTCATCCTCATTCGAACAACGCCAGACCTCACACCGCTCTACGAGCACGGCAACTGCTCCAAAACCTCTGGATGGGAGCTGTGGAATCACCCTGCGTACAGTACAGATTTGGCTCCTGGCGACTTTTACCTGTTTCCTCTCCCGAAAGAGTAATTTGTCTGATACTCGGTTCAGCTGTGAAGTTCAAGTGGAAACAGCTACCAAACTGGCAACAGGGGCCACGGCTTCTACAGAGCCGGGGATGGAAAATTTGGTCCTGCGATCAGATAAATGTCTTAATCAATTTTGGTGATTACTTTGAAAAATGGCGTCTTTTGGTGGTTACTTTGAAAAATGGTGTCTTTTGGTGGTTACTTTGAAAAATGGTGTCTGAGTATCTTTTTTAACATTTCATATGCATTTTTACCCTGGGATTTTTGTTGTTGTTGCACACCTGAACAGGTAACCTTTTTGTTTTCTGATCAGCCCTCGAAAGGGCTTGGTTCGAGACATCCTAAAAATGTGAAATAAAAGAATAGCAGTTTTGAGAAAAAAAAACATAAAGAAACAAAAATATTAACACGAGGTTTGATAAGCTTTACCAGTGTCTGAGGTCAAGATTGCACGTATCCCATGAGACATGAGAATGGATTGTTGTCCTTCCAAATATGCAGAAAATGTAATGGTTTCATTCAGATCATGGAGGCTGGCAAACATCGGTCTAGACATAGACAAAACAGGAATGCACTAGAACCAACAAAAAAAAAAAAAACAATGACAAATTTAACTCCTTCAGTGCTTTCACTGTTATGCCCTGTCTGCTCGCGATAACCTCATGGAATATTAAAAATACGTCTGTGACGTCTCTAGATAAAGGAGTAAGTCAGTCAGTCGGTCGTTTGCATGTCCCTTGCGGAACTTTGCCTCCCTAACAGCTCTCCCGTAGGCCTCCCGGTTGGAAGCAAGATGTCCTGCTGCTGATGCGTTCATTCGCAGATCATCAACGATGTCTTGCAGCCATCTTTGCCTTGGTCTTCCTCTCTTTTCCCCATTATGTACCCTTCGAAGAGTGTCTTCTCTAGTTTCTCGTGACGTTCAATGTATCTAAAATATTTAAATTTTCTCTGTTTAATCCTCTTTACTAGCCAGCTTTCTTCAATATTGAGTTCTTTTAGTATGGATATATTTGTTCTTTTTTGTGCCCATGATATTTGACGGACTTTTCTATAGTTACATTCAAAGGCATTTATGTGTTTCTCAGCTGTTTTGTTACCCGAGACAGGCAAAAACGCATAGACGTCTTAACACGTCCCTTGAAACCTCTGGCATAGAATACACGACGTCCTAACACGTTCAGTAACGCCGACACGGAATTGTGATATTCACAACGTATTAACACGTCCAAAGTGGTGAAATGGTCAGTATCCATCGTTGTCTGCTGAGGCTCGACAGCCAAAATCCGGCCACCGAGGGGAAAAAAGCCACAGATAGGAAGCTATGGGGGCACATATGAAGAACTCACGTGAAGTGGGATTTCAAGGAAGCGACTCATCTCCTTGCCTACATGATTCGCCATATGAAAAAGAGAGGGAGGGAGGGTGAGAGGAGTGGTGGTTTATTTTTTTTTGGGGGGGGGGTGGAAATAAAAGAATGTGTACCTTAGTCTAATTAATATGTCATGAAGAAAAAAATCTTTAGTTCATAGCTGGCTCATTCACTCATTCACTCACTCTTTTATATCATTATGTCACTATCTCTTGTCTCCTTACCTCTCCTCTTCACTTCTCCCTCCCAGTCGCTCACTCTCAAGTTGAATGTTTATTTCCTTCATGTTTTTTCTCTCACTAACTAACTGACTGAATGAATGACTCACTCACTCACTCACTAACTGTCTGACTCACTTACTCACTCACTCAAAGTAAAATGCTTATGCCCTTCAAGTTTTCCATTCCTCACTCACTCACTCCCTCATTCATTCACTCACTCACATGTGCATTTCCTTCCCTCTCCTCCTCGCTTCGCCATCCCAGTCACTCACTCTCATGTACAATGTTTATGTCCTTCACGTTTTCCTCTCATCACTCACTCATTCATTCATCATCTCTCCTTTCTTCCTTCTCTTCACCTCTCCCTCTCAGACACTCACTCTCAAGTATAATCTGTCAGGATTTCCTCTCATTTATTTCTGTTCATTCATTCATTTGCATGTCCCTTGCGGAACTTTGTCTCCCTAACAACTCTGCTGTAGGTCTCTCGGTTGTAAGCAAGATGCCCTGCCGCTGCTGCATCCATTTGCAGATTATCAACAATGTCTTGTAGCCATCTTCGCCTTGGTCTTCCTCTCTTTCTTTTTTCCCATTATGTACCCTTCCAAGACGGTCTTCTCCAGATTATCAAGACGTTTAATGTGTCCAAAATATTTAAGTTTTCTCTCTTTAATCTTCTTTACTAGCCAGCCTTAATTTCCGTAGAGCATATTAATTACATGTTCCTGACGATCTGCTTTCACGAAAGTATCAGGATAAAGTTGTCTTTACAGCTCAAATTTCAAACACTGCTGGGGTAAATAAACATCCAGTTCGTGCATGATAAAAAATTAGGTGAATAAGAAAGACAGATTTAGGTCAAACATTATATGTGACAAACGTGATAAAGAGACAAGCAAAAAAGGGCAAGACAAATTATATGGAAAGACCAAAATACAGACTAAAAGCAAATCCACTGTCAGCCGCTTCCCATCCGACTCTATGTCCTCCAGTGTAAAGAGCTTTCCTTCATAGGTGTACGGATGTTTTAGGATTAATAGCAATAGAGGCATGATGGGATACGATGTTAGTGCCCATAATGTCCTTGATCCGTCAGCACACTAGAGGGTGATGTAGCCAGTATCGCGCCTGGCCGCCTTTCCTTCCCCAACTCCAAAAGAAGTCGGGTACCCATTTCTACAGCTGGGTGACTGGGGTGTCTCTCGCCGGATTCGAACCCCCTCCACCCACCTTCGCCATGAAAGACTAGCGCACTAACGACTTCGCCACTTAGATGCCCAGGAATAAACGTGTATTAGGTAGAATAATTTAAATGTCAGCTACAGAAGACCTTGCTCAGAACGAATATGTGGTCCACATGGCTTTGAACATACATACATACATACATACGTACATACATACATACATACATACATACATACATACATACATGCATGCATACACACATACATACATACATATTTATATACATACATACATACATACATACGTATGCATGCCTGCATACATACATACATACATGCATACATACATACATACATATATACATGCATGCATGCATACATACATATATACATACATGCATGCATGCATGCATGCATACATACATATATACATACATACATACATACATACATACATACATACATACATAATACATGCATGCATGCATACATACATACATACATACATACATGCATACATACATGCATGCATGCATACATACATATATACAGGCAAGCAGATATACATGTATACAGAGAGACACGCACTGGGATAGACAGACACACAGGCAGACAGACAGACAGACAAACAGACAGACAGAATGAGCACATTTTATTTTGAAAAGGTGAAGAACTGAGAATTCAGACCCGTGGGACATTTTACCCTTCACTTCAGCTTTCAAATGTTCGGTTTAGACAGGCAAACAGATAGATAGACAGACAGACGGATGGATGGACGGAAGGAGGGACGGGCGGGCGGACGGATAGATAGATAGATAGATAGATAGATAGATAGATAGATAGATAGATAGATAGATAGATAGATAGATAGATAGATAGATAGATAGATAGATAGATAGATACCCGAACAAATAAAGATATCTAACATTCAGAAAAACAGATCATAAATAATAATTAAACGAAGCTATAAAATCATTCTATCACTGAGTTACACCCGGACCTTTTCTTCATTGCCAATAGCAACCGATCATCAAAACAATGACCGGAAGCTAAACATGATTCATTTACATGGCGCACATTTAGTCAGACGATGTTCGAGCTAGATATAAAAAAAATGTACATAGTATAAAAAAGGCAACTAAGATAAAACTCGCATAAACGAATGTCGAAAACAACCATTGATTGGTTGTGCCTGACCGTGTTTACATGGTCGTTTCTAAGACAACACAATTCATGGCGTCAAGGTGCAATTTCGACTACTTCTTCCTGTTTGAGACCAGCGTTGCCAGGCAAAAGGCCACGTTAACATTTTAACGTGACCTTGTAAACAAATCCAAAATTACTATCACGCACAATATTCCGGCCGTTTGCGTTCTTTCTTTTTGTTTTTTTTTTTTCAGAAATGGATCTTCAAACCTGAGTTCTAACACAGCGTTAAATTATTTGGAATCTAAACAATAATTCAGAAAGTTTGTTCCGGTATATTATAAATCAGACAATCAATTAAAACAGATGGCGGTAACCAGAACTAAAGTAATAGCCCTTGAAACTGGAGAAGATATGGCCACATCCGTCTATGACAACAGTTCTCAAACCTTTTTACCCTGGTACACCCCTTTCATCATATCAGAATGTCATTGTCGCCCCCCCCCCCCCATATTTTTTTCCAAGATTATTCGACTCACAAAATGCGTTCTACATAATATACATATGATAATCCAACAATCTGAGCCTATCACGATGTAGTCCCAACTCCACCCCACAACCTCAACCTTAAATTACACCCCTCCTCCCAACACACACACACACACACACACACACACACAGGTGAACTCCTCAGCAGTTGAAAACTCATGAACTCATTTATACAAGAAATAAATAACCACAAAAAATAGCATATAAGATGGTCAACAAGAGTAGAAACAGTTAACTGTTTCACTACAAAACAACACTGGCATGGTTGATGGAACAAAACAACACTGGCATGGTTGATGAAACAAAACAACACTGTTGCTAGAATAAAACAACCCTGGCAGGGTTGGTGGAACAAAACAACACTGGGAGGGTTGATAGAACAAAATAGTACTGGCAGGGTTGATAGAACAAAACAACATTGGCAGTGTTAATAGAACAAACCAGCACTGGCAGTACTGATAGAACAAAACAACACTGGCAGGGTTGATAGAACTTGCACGCCTATGCAGATCAATGTTCAAAGCGATATTTTGGCGACGAAATATAAATAAAATTGTAAAAAGCAGCACATTTCAAGCCCAACTCATATTTTTAGATCATGGAATAATTTCTTTCTATCAAAATTTCTCATCGAAATGTATTCTAGCAGAGCATGGAAATTAATTCAGGAGTGCGAGAATTAAACGTCTTGTAGAATTAACCCAGGCTTTTGCAATGCTGCAGGCTATATGGAAATCTAAAAAAAAAAACTAAGCATGAATACGAAAATCAGGATATTTAAGAGTAATGTTCTAGGTGTACTACTCTATGGAAGTGAATGCTGGAAAATCACCAAAACCATAAAAAAAAAAACAAGTTGAATTCTTTCCAGACTAAATGTTTACGAAGAATTAGAAAAATATTTTGGCCAAACACCATAAGAAATAACATCTTGTTGGCAGAAATGCAGATGACGCCACTGACAGCAATTATTGAGGAAAGATGCTGGCGATGGTTGGGACATGTGCTCCGAATGACTGACAGCTCACTACCAAAAATAGCACTGAGATGGACACCACAGAGGAACAGAAGTAAGGGTAGACCAAAATAGACACGGAGAAGAACAGCATTTGTGGAAAACTCTTTCGGAAGCCTCATGTGCCCTGGGCACTTAAGGTTCAGATGATAGATAGATAGATAGATAGATAGATAGATAGATAGATAGATAGATAGATAGATAGATAGATAGATAGATAGATAGATAGATAGATAGATAGATAGATAGATAGATAGATAGATAGATAGAATTAAACGAAAAGGGCCCCCCCCCACTCTGTGGTGAAGCTAACATGGGCGTCTTACAACATTTGAGCGTGGCTGCCTGAAATATGACCTGACACGACTCACAGGATACTTCGCCAGAATCTGGCAGGAAGCAGGTGGCGTGCCTGTCTGTCCAGCTGTAAGACGTGGATAATTGAAACCAAGGGAGGTAAAGATAAAAGAAAAAGAAACCAAGAGATGATTAGAAAGTGAGGTTCAAAGGCACACAAAAAAAGAATAAAAATCTTTTTAAATGACGGCAAAACAAGCAAGGAAATGATCATGGCTATGTCATTATCACGCAAGCAACATGAGATTAATGTTAGAATTTCCTTCATGCTGTGTCATATTGCTACAAGAGTGTTAGCGTTGAAAACTGAAGCGATCCACCGGACCCAAATGTTTGGGCCGGGAAATTAGGAGTTTTCAAAGACGACAGTCTTGACGAGTTAGGGCAGCGGTTCTGAACTTTTTTTGTGCCCCTGTGCCCTGTGCCCCCCCCCCTTTTTTTCGCCATATGTCAGAATGCCATCTCTCTCCCTACCTATCAAGATTATGTGCAATCTGAGGAACTTTTGTAGAAAGATCAGCATTTCAAAACTTGGAGTCTGCCAGCTTGTGGTATCAGTTCTCTGCCTTTCATCCCTCCCCCCCCCCCCCCCCACAACTCGGGAACTCTAAAATTATCTCTTCGGGTAATTCCCCACTGATTAGAAACCCCTGCAGATATTGCGAGCAGCTCGGCCGTCTAGCTCGGCTGTCTAGCTCAGCTGTCTAGCTCAGCTGTCTAGCTCGGCTGTCTAGCTCGGCTGTTTAGCTCGGCCGTCTAGCTCGGCCGTCTAGCTCGGCCGTCTAGCTCAGCTGTCTAGCTCAGCTGTCTAGCTCAACTGTCTAGCTCGGCTGTCTAGCTTGGCTGTCTAGCTTGGCTGTCTAGCTTGGCTGTCTAATTCGGCTGTCTAGCTCAGCTGTCTAGCTCAACTGTCTAGCTCAGCTGTCTAGCTCGGCTGTCTAGCTCGGCAGTTTTCTCATGTTACAGAAGCGCCAAGCTTTATCTTAGATTTCGTCTTCAAGAATCTTGAAGTTTCTAACTGAATCTGATGTACATACGTAAGTTTGAAACCATTGCCTGCTGGATTTTGCTCAAAGAATATCGTGTATGGTATATTTGATAGTTAAGTTGAGAGGAAATATTTTGGAGTGGAGAAAATCAACACGGTCGCTGGGTGTCTTTGTGTGGGAGGTAGACTAGATCAATGGTTCCAAGCCTTTTCGCATTCAAGGACCACTTTTTCAACTACATACAAGCATAATTTTGGGACCACCATATTATACAGTATGTAATATCCCAAAGCGTTGAACCCTAAACTGTTCTTATACAATAAATGGCACGTAATACCAAATAGATAACATAGCCTGGGCCACCTAATAATGCTCCAAGGACCACTTGTGACATAGAACACAGGCATGGAACCATTGGTACTTCCCAGGTCATGTGGGAGTCAAAGACAAAGAGAGAGCGGACAATCTGGCAGGCATGGCATCAATCCAGGGCACTCTAAGAATGGACAAGGATGAGGTTGCAAGAGCCACCTTGGGCTGGCTGTGTATGGAGGACAACCTCGGGTTGAATGATAGCAATCACATCAGGAGGATGATCGAAATGAGGGAGGAGAGAGGAAGCGGGCGTTTTTTTTTTCCAAACAAAGTGGTTTAGCGCGCGTTACCCACAACCAGTGAGTGGCTGGCTCCATCAGCGGGCGTACACTTCAGCCGATGTTGGAACGGAAGGCGGAGCACATATAGGAATGCGGGGATCCCAGTTTCTGATCACAGATTACAGAATGGAACCATTGGACTATATATCTCACTCACACTCACACACACACACACACACACACACAGAGAGAGAGAGAGAGAGACAGACAGGCTTAGCTACACGGTTTGGGATGGAAGTCATCTGACCAGTATACTCCCACATTGGGGCCCACCAAGCATTTTTCTCAAAAATGAAGAAGCTGAGGGCCCAAACTTGTTCATGACTGGTTGAGTAAAAGCACCGAAAAGTTGGTCAGTCGACCCTGGACGAATGTTTTCAGGCATCGCACGTTACTGAAGTCACTGAAGAGGAGATCTGTGCACCTTTTCTTCTTCTTCTTCGTTCGCTTCTACCACCAAAACCGCACTGTGATCCTACTGAATTTACGCTTGTGGTCCTCATTAGGTCCGGTGGTCCCCTGTGTGGTCCCCGAAAAGACCACACGAGATCCACGAGAGGACCACATGGGGTTCAGAGTATCACAGGGCTTTAGCCTATATTCTTGGTGGGTCTCTGAAGCGGGATTGCGTGACACCGTGGTTTTCATTGCACCAGTTTAGTCTCGGGTTGTGCACCTTTGAACGTGTCTGGAGTACTCAGACGATGGTCTCTTCTATGGTATAGAACACACAGGCTGTAACACCGAGACAATAATCCTTTCTATAGCACGCACAGGCTGTAACACTCAGACGGTGGACTTTTCTATAGCACACACAGGCTGCAACACTCAGACGATGGTGCTTTCTAAAGCACAGACAGGCTGTAACACTCAGGCGATGGTGCTTTCTAAAGCACAAACAGGCTGTAACACTATTATCAGATGAGCTAGTCAGACTGTAAGCAAAGTCTAAGAGTACAGAACAAAATAAAATGTTTTAAGTTACAATGCGACAAGACGTGTGTGACGAGGACGGAAAAATATCGTGAGGATGATGAATGTACGAGGACAAATGATGGCAACGATGATGATGATGATGATGATGATGATGATGAGTAGAATTATGTAAGATGGCGCAAAACCTATTTTTGGATCCCCTAGTCTCCTTGATTGGTCATTCTGTTTTCATCTCCCATGGGCCCCTCTTTCGTGGCCCTTCTATCGTGATGCACAGGTTCTAACCTTCTCCTCTTTTCGAGTGATAACGATGATGCTGTTGACGATGATGATTACCTCTTACAGCGCTTACAAAATCTCATAAAAACCAAACCAACGATAACTTAAATCTCTGGTCTGCATCACAAAGTGATTGATCACAAATAACTGTAAACGTTTTAGCGAGAAAGGAGAATTTCGGAGTAAATATATTTCCAAGAAAACCCAATGACACTATCCACAGGAGACACAATGATAGATGAATGGCATTAGAAAGTTCGGAGAGAGTACACGTTCCCTCGTTTACATTAAGTGGCATGGATGTTTCATAGAGGTACAGGATTATCAATTATTCAATGAGCTTATAAGAAGCTGGACAGAAAGTAAATAAGATGCATGATTCTTTTAAAACGAGTCTTTACATAGGATCTAATCTCACGCTAAACATCACTGCATTCTCACTTGAATTGAAACAGAAAGGAGACACTTCGTGACTTAAAAAAGAAGAATAGAGTAGAAATGAGATCACGATGGGGGGCAGATAACTCGCCGGTGAAGGGATTAAAAATACAAATGCATAGCTCGAAGGAGAACAAGCAGAAAAGGAGATAGATAGTGGTTGAGAGAATTCAGTCCAGTGAATTTTCTTACCATAGAAATGAGTGAGTAAAACGGATACAAGGCGATAATTAGGACTTTAGGGAAGATCAGAGAAAAGACTTGTACTATAAAAGCGCTTAGTATAGCGATATTTTAATGTCCTACAGTTTAAAGAAGATTAAACAGAGAAAACTTAAATATTTTGGACATATTAAACGTCATGAGAATTTAGAGAAGACAGTCTTGGAAGGGTACATAATGGGGAAAAGAAAGAGAGGAAGACCAAGGCGAAGATGGCTGCAAGACGCTGCTGATTATCTGCGAATGGGTGTATCAGCAGCAGAACATCCTGCTTACAACCGAGAGGCCTACATGAGACTTGTTAGGGAGGCACAGTTCCTCAAGGGACATGCAAATGATTGACTGACTGACTGACTGATGGTTTAAAGCAACAAAACCAGGCACAATCGCTGGGGTGGGACATGATTAACAGGGAGTGCATGAAGGATGTTAAGGTGATTAGTATTCATAAACAGGGATTGGGGAGGGAGTGAATGAATTCGTATATATGTCTTCTAAATCCATGGAAATGCGAGCTGGTGTTCTCTGCAGCCGATGCTGTGAAGGTGTTGAGATACAGCATCGTCGTGGGAGCGGGTTATGGTTGCTATTTTTTTTCAGTTCTTGGGCGCAGCTAAAAAAAAGCAGTGGGTGTGCAATACTTCTTTAGCATGTGACAGAATTTTTCTAAAGGATACAATCCGTGGTAAATTTAGTATTTTGACTAATTGATTAAATCCCTTATTTAATTATGACGTAGATTGTTGATGAAAAGGAAGGTCATTCTTGACACTTTAAAAATCCCGAGATTTATGATCATGTTTGATGAACTTTACCTTGACAGGTTTTTTTACTCAAGCTTAGACAAGACATTGGGAAATCTCGGGGAGTAGCGAATTTTATCCGGACATGTTTTTATTAAAAGTTAAATTTGGAATCCTCGGTTAGTTTTTAATTGAAGGTCATTTTGGACATTGAAATCCCGAGATTTTGATTGAACTTTCTCTAGACTTGTTTTTAGGGCTAGCTAAAATTATGTTGTTTTCAGAGAATAGTCCAAGGTCTTAAACAGGCGACTTTCAAAGTTTGAAGTAGAAATTGTTGATGATATTTAAGCGGTGAACTTTTACGTAGGATGATTGATGATTGATTATTGTTTAGACGAATATTAGAATGTGGGATTTAGGATAGAAGATAGAAGTGTGAGAATCATTGTGATTAGTGATTGAGTTATGTGATATTGGGTGAGACTTTTTTATAGATAGTTGAGAGATTTTATAACATTATGGGATAGAAAGTGTTCTAGGAAATTGTGTAGTAATTTGTGATGGAATATGAGTTGAGTTTTCCTTCCATGGATCCAGGTATGTATACTTGTACCTGAAGAATGTCATAAATAGTTCTTTTGAAGCATTGTAGGACTTATAAGGTCCGATACTTGTGTTATTTTCTTACGGATCCATGGAAAGGCTTCTTGTGAGAATGTATGTTGACATTTATGTCCATTCATGCTGTATGTTGGCACTTGGTCTGAGCGTGAGTGTAGTGTAGCCCACTCCTTCCTTATATGGCGAACAAGCTCTCGTCAAGGTTGGGAATGGTTTGTTCATTTATTTCAATCAGTATTCTTCATCCACACCGATTACTGCCCAATCTTTTCACAATAAATACGTAGTTTATTTGATTCCACAAAATTCGGGTGTCAGTGGTCTTCAAACTGTTGTATTGTCTGTACCTGTACATTTAGTAAAGTAGTAAAGGTAATCCTGTCATGCCTTAGAGGCACATAGGGATATGGTGTTAGGGCCCATATTTTCCTTGACCTGTCAGCACACTAGAGGGTGATATGGTCAGTATCACGCCTGGCCGCCTTTCCTTCCCCAACTCCAGAAGAAGTCGGGTACCCATTTTACAGATGGGTGACTGGGGTGCCTCCGGCCGGAATCGAACCCCCGACCTTTACCATGAAAGACCAGTAACCTCTACATTTAGAGTTTGAGAAATTAAGTTCGTTGAAAGTCTATACTAGTAAGGAACGAAGACCTCAGTTAGAATACTAGTATAAGCAGACTCCGCCACCATGGGGACTATGGTGATCCCTGCCCCGTGTACCTATTACTGGGGATTCAACGGAAAGGTGGGACAGGGTCTTGGTCAGCTATGGTTCGCTAACCCTGGCACTAGCATGCCAGCTATGGGTGGCTGATTGCCAAAACGTACAGCGTCTTCTCTCTCATACACTTTATATAAGACGCAGTAAGACTGATGGCAAGATGTAAAAGGGCAGATGGAGGTTAAATGGGATGAGGGAGATTCTTGTGGGTGTGGAATGCAAGAAGTGGTTAGGGAAACATTGTTAATAATACCTAATCTAGTACACCGTATTTCCTTGATGATGAAGGGTCTGAAATAGTCGCCTACCTCAAACGCCGGAGGGGGAGGGGGGAGTTATGTTTCGAAAGAACGCATGCCTCAGATAACCCCCCGTTCTGTAGTAAAAGCCAGGTCAGTACATCGTCTCTGTCTTTCTATGGAAAGACGTGCGGTATAGGCTAGCACCGATGCTGCAGAACTGTAAAATGGCATTTTGTGAATAAACGCAGGCCTGGAATAGACGCCGGCCTCTAACAAACCCCGAATCACGACGACAAATGTGTGACTAAACGTCCGAGGGGGTGGGGCGCGGGGGGAGGGCGTTTACTGAAGTAAATACGGTAAATATTCTTTGTTTCCTTACTACAGGAAGTCATGATATCAGAAGATCCTGAGAGTGGAGACTGTGCTATGTGTTCTCGAAAAGTTGACAAGGGATAACTATGAGCACCATACTCAGTCGTTTTACTCAAATAAAGTTGTAGATACAGATATTCCCTAGCTATTCCCGTGCTGGAGGAAGAAACACGGACGTGTTCGGGAGTGCGGGAGTAAAAATGCGGGTCTTGATATGTTAGGGGATATAGTTGTAAAATGGAATGGAAAACAGCATTTCCATGTACTTCCGTATACTTATTATGTTTCAAAGTATAACTAAATGAATGAAAATTTCATAAATGCAGAGTTTTTTTTAGGAAAAAAGAAGTAATGTGATGTTTTTAGACACTGATTGTGCCCAGCTCACCATCGGCTAAGTCTAGATCTACACTACTTACCATCTGAGATGTCTAGATCTACTTGTCGATCTCGTATTCTGATTCTATGTTGCGTTCTCGCTAAATTAGTGTCTGAAATAACTCCTAACTACTTGTCCAATCGTCTAAATATGTCTAGATCTACTTGGGATACATTCAAGAGCAGTGGGGTGGTCACAGGCCATGTCCATACCCCTATCTACATCATCAAAAATTGAAAAATTTCGGTCTTTCTCTTCCTTTTTCTCGCTCGGCATCGCTCGTAACTAAGCACTCTTTCGCCATTTTGAAAAGTGTCACCGGAATAGCGGACGAAATATGTACAATCTAAATGTTACACCGCTTGCTTTAATGAAACAAACAACTGTCACTATAATGACCATACGGTAGCTTTGGGATACCGGAAGAGTCGCTATATCGACCAAACGCACGGAAAGGGCTAGGTTATTGGTCATTTAAGGGTCGACAGTCTGTATGGTCGAAACATAGGTGAGTGTTCTAGCCAGAAAGAATCCACGCTATCCAGGTCTGTTCAAAGTCACCAGGAACTGTATGTCCTCCCTCCCCGTATACATAGCCACCCATCGCTATACTGGTCGTTAGAGTGGTGCAGGTGGTTAGAGCGTACGTATCTCACGACAAGGTAAGTGGAGGTGCCCCAATCACCCCAGCTGTAGAAAGGGGTACCTGGCTCATTCTGGAGCTGTGGGACGAAAGGCGGTCAAGCTCGATGCTGACCACATCACCTTCTATTGTGTCAGTGCTCTAGGGGAATATAGGCACTACCACCAGAACAACTAGGTGCCTCTGCAGCGTGCTATGACCTCGTTTCACTTTTAAATAGTTCGTCTTGTCTTGTCGTGTCTCCTTCCTCGTATACCTTTCAGTGTTGATGGAATAAAATGACGTCTCGATAGGGTTTGCATTTTGTGTAGCTTAATGTTTCCAATTCGATTTCCGTCTACAGTCAGCCCATCTATTCTTCCTGTGTTTTCTATGAGCGGTAAAGAGATCCACCGCCGGGTTGCTCGGTCTGTCGTTGATTAACCAGAGAATTGAACCTGGTGGGGGGGGGGCGGGCTTCTCCCGTAACCAATCAGAGCCCGGCATGATAAAAATCCCATTATTACTGTTTCTCACGCTGTTTTGTAATCATGATAACATAGTCCATGTATGGAGCTTACGATCGGTAAAAAAGTTCTACATGAAAAAAAAACTATATCCTGGGCAATAAACAGCAGTAAGATTCAATAATAGTAAAGTATTCATCGTGTAATATTAGGGAGGCAAGATGAATAAATGCCATTCCATTGTCAAAACTGATATCAGCTCGCATTTTGTTGGTATATATCAACATTAACATAGATTCAATCTGAGATTTCGTTTATTGTTGCCATACATCAACACTAATATAGATTAAATCTGGAACTTCGCTTATTGTTAGCATACATCAACACTAATATAGAATCAGAAACAATTTTTTTTTTATAAACAGGAAACAACGAGGCTTTCGTATGGTAAAGTAAGAGAACACAGTTTTGTAGGATTAGACCTCCAAAAAGATCGTAGACAAAGCACTTTAGTGAGACGTGAGAAAGAAAAATCACAAGAGAATTACCTGAAATTCGAACCACGGACCCCAGTAGGATGAGCAGCCGTCTAGCCACGACAGAACAGCGTACCAACGACCTACGCTATCTCGCACCTCTGAGGTCAGAACAAGAGAACACATTTCGCATACCACTTCTTGATACTGTTGAAAAAAACTGCTCCTTTCTGGAATTCTGCTCGAGATCGTCGCTGCACAGTCACAACGAACGAGGTTCTTGCGTATTCCAAAACACAAAATGGCTGCTCACGTTAACTGAACGTCATATGTGCTACTGCTACTTCGTAGCGGCAAACCACGGGAGCTCTGCTCGCGGACTTTATTTAAAAAGAAAACTTAACTACTTTCTCTCTCTCTCTCTCTCTCTCTCTCTCTCTCTCTCTCTCTCTCTCTCTCTCTCTCTCTCTCTCTCTCTCTCTCTCTCTCGGCATAAGAATAATCATGATCCGCTTCGTAGTTTATTTGTTGCGAACTTTTAAAATGTTTTACGGACTTATGAATAACCCTGTATTATTATTTATTATATTAAAAATCTGAAGTTCTCGGATTTCCCCCTTCAGTAACATGGTAAGAGGACATTTGCTTAAAGAAACAAAAGTAAAGAAATATGGAAACTCCTTTATATAAATCGTGTTACCATATACATACATATTTCTCTCTCTCTCAAGGTCCCTGTCGATAGGAGCAGGCAGGATATCATGTCCTTCCGCAACCCTCGATCCCTTGCGCATCTAAACAGACTTGTCGCTAAGCATTTCCGGTGTCAGGGATGACAAACCATCAGAAAATCTTTTCTCTCTGTCTACCCCTGTCTCCTCTACCTTCGATCTTTCCTGTTGTTGTTGGTAGGTGCTCTATCCCCGCCCCTCCTCCAAACATGCCTCGCAAATTTAGATTGTATCTTCCTGGTCTTCGATATAATAATTCGTTACATAGTTTTCCTTGTTTCTTCTGCCTCTTTCAGAACTTCCTCATTCGATTTTCTCGCTCTCCATGACATCTTCAGCATTCTTCTTATGAGCCACATTTCGGCTGAAGTCGTATACCTGGAGCAAGTTGCCAATCGCGCAGACAGGTATCAGTCTGTAGGTAAGTGGCAGGTATCAGTCTGTAGGTAAGTGACAGGTATCAGTTTATAAGTAAGTGACGGGTATCAGTCTGTAGGTAAGTGACAGGTATCAGTCTGTAGGTAAGTAAATATCTGCATTATGATAAGCCAGTTTGTTTTCTGTCTTACCAAAAAAAAAAGCCTTCAAGATGGACCACGTGGGCAGTTGTCAGTTAGGGAGGATGTGTGTGTGGGAGGAGGGGGGAGAGGTGTGTCGGGAAGTAGTTTAAAAGGGACCCGAGGTAAACGGAAACAGATAAATCTTGTAGCGCTGTAACAGAAAATTTTTATCTCATCTGTGTCGTGGGTGGTAAAGGCAAAGGTAAAATCCCGGTTTCCATACCATAAAGGCATACTGGGGATACGATGTTAGGGCCCGTATGTCCACGACCTTTGACACATGAAAGTGTGATGTGGTCATTCTCACGCCTGACAGCATTTACCTCCCCGCATTTCTCTGGTATTCATTTTTAGAGGCTGAGTCGACTTTTGGGCCTTTTTTTTTATGTGGCGGTACCAGAAAAAAAAAAAAATCCTCACTAATGTGACTTGAACCTGGTACCACGTACCCGGTGTCACTGATAGTAACAGCTTATAACGAGAGTTCCCTCTCTGGTTAAACCGAACGTATGACGAGGACTTTGTTGCATTACCTAGGCTACATTTCTGAATCAAGCTGAAAGCCTAGATAAATAGGTCTCAGCCAATGAAAGAGCAGGAATGGAAAGACAAACATTGTTATAAGAAGATTGCTGGAGCTATGACAAATGAAGGGAGCTGGCAGGAAATCCGAACTATTTGGCACAATAAAAAAAACTGCATCGTAAACAAGGAATATTTCACGTGAACTATCAGCAAGCAAACTCTTGCACCGGAGCATATACGTCCTGAATGCTATGACAGAGGAGACTGAACTTTGAACTTTGAACCTTCAGGTCTTCGCCAAGCTTTCCAGTTTAATGTGTGTAATAAAGTAAAGATAAAACTGTATGAAAATTAACTTCTTCTTCTTCATCATCTCTTTCTTCGTCTTCTTCTTCTTCTTCGTCTCTTCTTCTTCTTCTTCTTCCTCTTCAGCTTTCCGACCCATTAAGGCTACTTTCTGCGGTAAAAGTTCACCTCCATTCCTGTCTATTCCTAATCTTCTCTCTCCATTTGGTGACTCCAATTTCTTTTATATCCTCTTCTATATTGTCTTTCTATCTCTGTTATTGATCTAACCCCCCTTGGTCTTGTTTCCTTCATCTCTTGTACATACATCAATTTCATTTGCCTTTTTGTGTCTCCAGGTGAAAGTACAAGTACGAAAATTATGGAGCTGAAAAATTATTGTAAACATAGTTAAACTTCTGCCACGCGCGTAACAGAGGAAAAAAAACCAAAGAACTAACAATAACAGTGAAAAATTGATCTAGTCTTTTGTATTTGAGACAAAAAGCTCAGTCTATGTCTAAATTAACTCAGTTCTAGACATTTTTTTTCTTTTTCTTTTATGCGGAATGTTGATCTGACATTGCGAAAGAAAACAACTGAATCGGGCTGTCTTTCATATGGAGAAATTACAGCTACACGAATTTTCTTTCTTTCTCTCTTTACCACTTCTTTCTTTCATTACAACTTCTTTCTTTCTTTCTTTTTTTCTTTTACCACCACTTTCTTTCTTTCTTTACCACTTCTTTCTGTCTTTCTTTACCACTTCTTTCTTTTCCACTTCTTTCTTTCTTTACCAGTTCTTTCTTTTTTTCTTTCTTTCTATACCACTTCTTTCTTTCTTTACCACTTCTTTCTTTCTTTACCACTTCTTTTTTTCTTTACCACTTCTTTCTTTCTTTCTTTTACCACTTCTTTCTTTCTTTCTTTCTTTTACCACTTCTTTCTTTCTTTCTTTACCACTTCTTTCTTTCTTTCTTTACCACTTCTTTTTTTCTTTACCACTTCTTTCTTTCTTCCTTTTACCACTTCTTTCTTTCTTCCTTTCTTTCTTTCTTTTACCACTTCTTGCTTTCTTTCTTTCTTTACCACTTCTTTCTTTCTTTACCACGTCTTTCTTTCTTTCTTTACCACTTCTTTCTTTCTTTTACCACTTCTTTCTTCCTTTCTTTCTTTTACCACTTCTTTCTTTCTTTCTTTCTTTTACCACTTCTTTCTCCCCCTGGGAACAACTGTGTTAAGAGCACACTTATCTTAACATAGTGTTTGTGAGACAGGGAACATAGATCTGTTTGCTTAAAAACTCTGACCTACTTCTGTAGCCCAGAAACTTGTAGCAATCAACAATAATTGTAATTGTAATTGTTATTTTTGTAAAATGTAATGTCAGGTTGGTGGACGGATGGGGACATGGAGATCTCTGGCGGGGATGAGGGAAGACTGGTGCGAAACCAATGAATCCAGGACGTGACAAGCCTATAGGTCTTTACAACAATGGCTATCAGAATGATGTAAACAAAACAGAGCCAGCAGACTATAGGTGGCGGGGAATGGATATCGTTGAAGCACTCATCGGAGTGAAGGTAGAATATCATCACAAATAAACTGTGTGAAGCTAGAATATCATTAAATTGAGTGAAGGTAGAATATATCACATATAAACTGAGTGAAGGTAGAATATCATCACATATAAACTGAGTGAAGGTAGAATATCATCACATATAAACTGAGTGAAGGTAGAATATATCACATATAAACTGAGTGAAGGTAGAATATCATCACATATAAACTGAGTGAAGGTAGAATATCATCACATATAAACTGAGTGAAGGTAGAATATATCACATATAAACTGAGTGAAGGTAGAATATCATCACATATAAAAGGAGTGAAGTTGGAATATCATCACATATAAGCTAAGTAAGCTAGAGTATCATCACATATAAACCGAGAGCAGCTAGGATATTATATTGCATAAACTGACAGTTGCTAGGATATTATTACATATAAAATGACAGCAGCTGTGGTATCAACACCATCACATATAGCTAGTATATCACCACAAATAAACCGAGAGAATAACAACTGAAAAAAAAAAACAAATGAAAGACGAGACAGCTTTATCTTAATTTTGTTTTGCAACATGTCCTTCTACTTCCTTTTCCTTTTATTGGTGTTGTTGTCTGACGAAGGCTCTAGCCGAAACTTTACACGTTCACGTATACTTATAGTTTAATAATGTTTGTAAATTAATAATAATAATAATAATAATAATAATATGCATGCACTTTCTCTGGAACCACGAACAATTATTTACGTACAGTACGATCACGTATAATTCTTTATAACCCTGGTCGAATGAGTGTAACATATTCGCAAGTAAATAAACACATAAAAGATTCATAACTGATGCAAGGACAGAACTTTACCTGATTTCGGAATGAAACGCTGATATAAAAGTTCTGCGTGTGTAAACTTCTGATTTTCTGGGAATTCTCTGCTAGAGTCCGGGTTGGAATTACAAGCGTTGCTCAGCGCGTGTATGGGCCACTGGGAGGATGGACTAGCGTTCGGAAGAGGATCATCAGTGCCAGCCCGCTGCAGAGACAGGAAGTGTGTTTCGACATCTCTCCGAGGCGACTCTCGAGTGACGCGCCAGGATCCGCGTGGTTTCATTAACGTGAGCAGATTCGCTGAGCTGGCGCATATCCCCCCTGTAACAGCATCCAGCTATCCTCTCTGATTAACATAGTTAAGAAAGTGGATGAGGATTTTGAATAGTCTCAGAAAAGCTTGTTCTCCAGCCGTTGAATCTGTTAGATGACGCCACATATCACTGCCCAATTATTTATAGCTTTCTTCTATTTTTGTTTTCAATATTGATCTTTCTGTTTGCCGTAAAAATTCTCAATTCCCTTCATTTCATTTCCGTTATCGTTTTAGAGGAAAGAAAAGATAAACATGAAGTAGCAAGGGTGGACAATTTCTATTTTACGTTATCTGGGGGGGGGGGGGGGGGAGACGCTGTCCGATTTGGCAATCAGCGATCCATAGCTGACATGCTCGCGTCAGGTTTAGGGAACCATAGCTGACCAAGACCCTGTCCCACATCTTCTTTGCTGCCTCCAGTAACAGGCCTAGCCTGGCTAACGGGGCAGGGATAGTCAGTCCACAGTGCGGTAGAGTCTGCTTAAAAGAAGCATTTCTCTTCAGCCTTAAGAAATGTAGTATTTTAGTATTTTAGACACTCTCTGCTTGCTGTTTTTCTTGCTGCCTAGACACTCTTTGTTTGCTGCCTAGACACTATCTCCTTGCATGCTTAGACACTCTCTGCTTGCTTGCCTAGGCACTCTTTGCATGCTGTCTAGACACTCTCTGCTTGCTGCCTAGACACTCTCTGCTTGCTGCCTAGACACTCTTTGCTTGCTGCCTAGACACTTTTTGCATGCTGCCTAGACACTCTCTGCTTGCTGCCTAGACACTCTCTGCTTGCTGCCTAGACACTCTTTGCATGCTGCGTAGACACTCTCTGGTTGCTGTATAGACTCTCTGGTTGCTGCCTAGACACTCTCTGGTTGCTGCGTATATCAGAGTGAAACATGGCTTGTCATTAAGAAGTATCAGTTCTAACTTTTCTTGCAAAACTGAAAACCTCTTTGGTTCTTTTCAGCTTTATCATCACATTTAGGAGGCATTACAAATATTATAAACACAAATATACAAGATTTGTAAGAATAAGTATAAGAACATTGTACGAATTAATACGAGAGATCCAATCCGAGCAGTTTCTTACAACAGACTGATGGCGCCGAGTCCAGTTTGATACGAAGCGCCTGGTTGGTCGGAGTTAGAACTGCGTGGAAGGTAGGCGAAATACGTCGATAGTGAGGACCGTGAAAACCGAATGCATGTTCTCTGATTATCTTCTTCTTCTACTACTACTTCTTCTTCTTCTTCTTCGTTCGCTTCTACCACCAATACCGCCCTGTGATCCTAATGAATTTACGCCTCTGGTCCTCGTTAAGTCCCGTGGTCCCCCGTGTGGTCCCTGAAAGGACCACATGAGATCCCCGATAGGACCACAAAAGGTTCAGAGTATCGCTGGGCTTGAGCCTGTACTCCTGGTGGGTCTCAGAAGCGGGATTGCGTGACACTTCTGATTATGACCGATAACGGTTGAAATAGCAGGCGGCCGAAAAGCGGGGGGAATGCCTGTGCTTCTCATCACAGCTGACAAAGACTAGAAATCAGAGTACATGAATTTTCCTGTTGTATTTCTTTATCGCAAATATGTCTACGGAGAAAAGATTTAAAAAAGTATCCCAAACGTGTGTGGGAAAACTAGATTGTTAAAAAAAAAAAACGGATTCGGCCCATAAATATTCTCATCCTAGTATGTTAAATAATGCAGTACATCGTTGATAATCTGCGAATGGACGCATCAGCAGCAGGGCATCTTGCTTACAACTGAGAAGCCTACAGAGGAGCTGTTAAGGAGACCAAGGTTCCTCAAGGAACATGCAAATTGTTTTACTGTATGTAGCTGAAACCTAGACTCTAAACAAAAAAGATGGAGAGAAAGATAAATGCTGAAGAAATGTGGTCATACAGAAAACTAGGTCATATAGCATGGAGAATGAAAAGAACAAATGCACGCGTTTTAGAACAGGTCCAAAGTGAACAGGTTCTCAAAGAAATAAAGATCAAGAAAACAAAATACTTTGGCCACATCAAAAGACATAAAATTATACTGAAGACCATACTAGAAAGAGACGTGAAAGAGAAAAAAAGAGCAAGAGGAAGACAGAGATGTAGATGGGAAGATAACATGGGAGAATGGACAAGACACAGCCTGGTTGAGTGCACAATCAAGACGATTGTAGTATAATTTATTACGCCTTACGGCAAATATCTTTCAATTACAGTTGTAGCATCGCATCAGTCAAGGTTGTATAGTATCAGCCAAAGTTGTATTGCATCTGCCAAAGTTGTATTGCGTCGGCCAATCCTACACATCGCTCGCAGAAATTTATAGTGCATTATACAGCAGCAGCAATGGCTCATAACTGTGTTAACAGTCCAGACAACTTTTGTTATATTTATGAGGGAGTGACCCCCCAGAAGCCAGAAAATGACTATCAGTCCAAAGAAGGGCTTATCAGCTTTATTATGGATGCAAGACTGGTGACCAGGGCAATGTGTGGGCCGCATACATATGCTGCAGTATATGGAACTAGAAAACAAGAGTTGAACTAACCCATCCAAGCTTCACTTCTTTGGAAATCGTTTTACGACTAAGGCAAAAGAAGGAACAGCTTTATTAATTAACGAGCGCACAGTTGTAACGTTTGGTTTTACACCTTAATCATACAAAAAAAATAAATAAATAAACATACAGGACAAAGAATTGGAAAAGAGAAGAAAAGTAATATTCACGTCCATGATATATAGCAAATACGAAGAGGGAAAATGTAAAGAGAAGGAAAAAGGAGCGCTTAGCTGTGACTGGCATGACGCTGCGGCCCGAGAGTGCATGTGGTGATGTGCAGTGAATGCTCTCATCCCCTCCCCGGTACTAGCCAGACATACCTGAAATACAACTCATACTTCTTCATTTAAACATTCATTTAAAACTGTTCTCTTTTTTTTTTTGGAAGGAAGAAGATCAAGAGGAAGACCAAAAGAAATGGTACTGGACAGTCTGACGGGATGGTGTGAGAGGAGATCACCAAATGAGCTGATGGCCTGCATGAAAGATCGTGTACTCTGGAGAAGCATAATAGCCAACGCCAGTCGACACAGCACCTGATGATGATGATGAAGATCTTTCTATGATTAGGACACAAACCGAAACGCTACATCTGTGTATTTGTGCGCGTTAATCAACAAGGCTGGCCATGCGCCCTTTTCAGATATCCCCAACAAGGATTATCATAGCTCCACTCGGAACAAACAGACGAATGTCAGTATTTCGTCCATTGAAGAAGTATCTCAAGATGGTATCTTCAATCGCATGCTCGTATCTGGGCTTTATCGTGTTAAAAGTTGTAAACGTTTTGCTTTTGTGTGCGTGAGTGCATCTATATGCTATACAGTTGTGAAACTTGAACAGTCAACAAAAACATGGCAAAGAAACTGGAAGCAACACAGAAATATGGCTCTGGAGAAAGATGCAACAAGAATCCTGGACAGGCAAAAAAAAAAAAAAAAACAACAGCGAAGAGGTCCTCAAGAAAGTTTAAGAACAATGAAAAGTAATTAAAATGATAAAAGACAATTCTAATTTCTTGGACATTTCATGAGAAGACAGAATTTGGAGAACCTAGTCATTCATTCATTCATTTCCATGTCTTTTGCGGAACTTTGCCTCCCTAACAGCACTCCTGTAGGCCTTTCGGGTGTGAGCAAGATGGCTTGCTGCTGATGCATCCATTTGCAGATCATCAACGATATCTTGCAGCCATCTTCGCCTTGGTCTTCCTCTCTTTCTTTTTCCCACTATGTACCCTTCCACGACGGTTTTCTCTAGATTATCATGACGGTTAGGAGAACCTAGTAGTGGCTGGAAAATTCTAGGGGAAAAGGTGAAGAGGAAGACCAAGAGAAATAATCTAGTGGCAGGAATGAAGAAGCGGATCTGAATTAATCGGAGACATTAAGGACCGAAAAAGGCTGGGAAGCACGATCGCCAACGTTATTCGACACGACATTATTAATACTATTATATGTATATTTGATGTTTTATATGTACAGTGCGTTCGGAAAATGAACTAACTGTCCACTAGCCCAGTATCGACTCCGGTATCGTAGTGATATCTTAATGTCTGCGTGCGGTATCTAGCCACATCTACCTGCCGCGATCATTAAGATATCACTACGATACGGGAATCGAAACTGGGTTAGTACACAGTTATTTTCCGAACGCACTGTAATATATATATATATATATATATATATATATATATATATATATATATATATATATATATACTTATTCTTAAATTATTATTTGAGAACCATAATAGGCAAATCCTTCATCACAATCACAATACCGAAGTTTAAATGTTTCAATGATGATGGGAGGTGGGGAGAACTTCCTCTGACGATCTAAGGAGTTGTTCAGTTCCCCCCCCCCCTTACACACGGTGCCTGTTTGTAGTGTGTGATTCACGTCTTTCGCCAGTATCGGTCATTTAGCAGTCAGTGGTTAACAAAAAAAAGTCCTGGCAAAATCTGCCTTTTACTCTGTTCCTTTTCTCCCCTGTGCCAGGAAGGCCGTTAACTAATCCTGCAGCACGTGTAAACTAGTTAGGAAAACTCAATTCTTGGACTGTCTGCGTGACAAAATCGTTCTGTCAGAATCTGAATAACAAACAGTTTAGAAAGTTAAGTTAGATTTCTTTGGGCTGAATGCCTGAGTGGCTGAAGTCTCGCAGAATATGTGAATCTATTTTTGGAAGGGAGAAGTAATTTTGGTACAGACATCTTGTGTACTTGTTAGGTGGTCCCTGGTTGTAATGTGATTTGTTTGTATTGGACATTTGTTAGCTCCTAACTCGTAATATATATATATATATATATATATATATATATATATATATGTGTGTGTGTGTATGTATGTACGTATGTATGTATATATGTATATATATATATGTGTGTGTGTGTTTCTTTTAAAAAAATGTCCGTTTGGTAGTCATCATCATCATCATCATCGTCATCATCATCATCATCATCGCCTTTCACTATCTTGGAAGCACAGGTCACGGATAAAAGCTCTCCAATCGACCCCGTTCTTGAATCTATTCTCTGCTTCCTTCCATGGGCATTCTTTGTCTCTGAGCACTGTCATAATTTCCCTTTTACAAGTGGAAAGGAACAGACAGAACTACAAAAATAAGATTTTTAAGGGGATGCATCTTTCCCATCGCAACACATGCCTGTGAGACCTGGACACTTAACAAAACAGCTGAGAAACGTGTGCAATGAGGCTGGTTCACAACTCGTACCTTTACCTTCAGGCAAAGGACGTGGCCAGACACCAGCCCCCTTACAAGAGAAGCTCTTAAGGCGACGCTGAAAACCTGAGACGAACTGCTCGCATTTGTTAGAGAGAAACTGGTGTAGGTGTTTGGGCTAACAACGAAGAAGAATTCAGTATCGTTACTTATGATTCTGGCCAGTCAGAGATTCATTTAAGTTAAAGTAAAGGCAGATAAGCAGGAAATTCTCTATTGTAGAGAGCGGAGCAACAACACACCTCCTTCAGATCATCAGAGGAAGTACCTCTACCCCACCCCCCAGCCAATCAGACAAGTGTTTCAGCAGTTAAATTCCTGACACTCTAAGAGGGGTGGGCCACGCTGGGTCATGACTTCCAGATGTCTTGTGACTTGTTGCTTTATTTCCCGTCTCGTATATATCAAGCCATGTTGTCGTACAGGGGACATAGTGTTGGTCTAGATAGCTTCATTGACCTGCCAGCATATGACAGGATGATGTGCTCAACAACATGCCTGGTCGCCTCTCCTTTCAAAGCTCAGTAAAGCCCTAGATACTCTTTTCTGCAGCTGGTTATCTAGGGCATCTTCGGTTGGATTCGAACCACTGAAATTCGGCGATAGAGACTGATTGACTGATGTCAGAATGTAGCTTCACTTCCACATCTGCTCCGCTGCCCATCCCAATTCATTCATTCGTTCATTAGCATGTCCCTTGCTGAACTTTCCCTCCCTAGCAGCTCTCTTGGATGCTTCTCGGTTGTGAGCACGATGCCCTGCTACTGGTGCATCCATTCGGAAATAATCACGAACGCCTTCTTGCCATCTTCGCCTTGGTCTTCCTCTCTTTCTTTTTCCCATCATGTACCCTCCAAGACTGTCTTCTTCTTTACGTTATCATGACGTTTAATGTGTTCAAAATATTTAAATTTTCTCTGTTTAATCTTCTTTACTAACCAACCTTCCTCAATATTAAGCTCTTGTAGTATGGAAAAATTTGTTCTTTTTTATGTCCATAATATCTGTAGGACTCCTATATAGCATTTATATTCAAAGGCACTGATATGTTTTTCATCTCTTATGTTAATTGTGCAGGTCTCACGGGTATACATTGTTGCGATGGGGAAAACACATGCTCTTAAAAACCTGACTGTGGCTGTCTCAATAGCCAAAGTGAAATGTGAAGACCAAATGCCCTTTTCTAGCCCTGACTGTGGGTGAAGACTATGTGCCCATGTCTAGCCCTGACTGTGTGTGGAGACTATGTGCCTATGTCTAGCCCTGACTGTGGGTGGAGACTATGTGCCCTTGTCTAGCCCTGACTGTGGGTGGAGACTATGTGCCTATGTCTAGCCCTGACTGTGGGTGGAGACTATGTGCCCTTGTCTAGCCCTGACTGTGGGTGGAGACTATGTGCCCATGTCTAGCGCTGACTACGGGTTTGTCACTCTCGTCCACCGAATGTGTTTATCCTTCCTTTACCTTGTAATACCCCCACTCCCCTAGCTCCTTGATTCTGCGGATGTAGGGGCTATTCTGCCACTTCAGTCATTCATCCCCGCTACATTTGTCCACAACAGCCAAGAGAGAGCCACCTCGCCGATGTGGCGCCTAGAGTTTCTATTGTAATGGCGGCATTCTCCCTTCTTCCAATAAATCATCACCGGAACTTCCGGCTAACAACTGTCCAACAGTATTACTCCGCCTGATAATTTTGCTCCCCCACAAGCTACGTTACAGATTATCTAAGGAATCTGAACTTCGTGAAGTTATGAGGTTGTGTTTATACATCGAAGAATGCTGTCCCCAACTGCTACTCGCGCGGAAGAGCGTTAGTGAAAACCAAAACAAGATAACCAAAGCATTTCTTTTCGTCTTTTGTGTGTGTGTGTGTTGTCCCCACGAAGTCCTGCTAGCGTTCAGCAATCCAACGACGAGTTGTGTACTCAAAATACATAGAAGCGCGCCAGAGTTGAAAACAATAAAAAAACCTCGATTATGTAATGTTTTTTTATATTCTTTTTTTAATCGAACTCTGCTCGCTTGGCATAAACAGACCAGGAACAAACAGGAAAGACACGAAAATCATAGAGTTTTAACGTGTGCGCGGAGCTTGCGTTTTTAGTATTTGTCAAACAAAGGTTGCTTTATGTGCAGTTGTCGCTGTTTAACGTCATAACAGAGCTTTTGTTGTCGGGACGTGATCTCGGCCTAGGCGCCAACCCCCGACTCGTTTAAAGTATATTGTTGTCATTATGTAACTTACACAAAGCATGTTATTGTTGCCATTTACGTCATTATCTGCTGGTGCATAACGATCTATAAATTGCTTTTAAAGTCTGGGGTTTTTTTTGTGTGTTTACTAATCTGTCTTCCCAACAAGCTGAATTCATTCCAGACTAAATGTTCACGAAGAATTATATGAATATTTTGGCTTAACACCGTAAGAAATAACTTCTTGTTGGCAGAAATGCAGATGAAGCCACTGACAGCAATTATTGAGGAAAGACGCTGACGATGGTTGGGACATGCGCTCCGAATGACTGACGACTCACTACCAAAAATAGCACTAAGATGGACACCACAGGGGAAAAGAAGTAAGGGTAGACCAAAGGAGACATGTAAAAGAAGAACGTAGAGAATGTTGAGCAACTGTGGGCTTACCTGGGCAAGAGCGGGGAAAAGGCAAATGACAGGCATTTGTGGGAAACCCTTACGAAAGCCCTAAGTGCCTTGGGCACTTAAGATTCACACAGAGAGAGAGAGAGAGAGAGAGAGAGAGAGAGAGAGAGAGAATATGTCTTCCGGGAAAAAAAATGTAAAAAGACTTTCAGTACAAGAAACAATGGCGCTGTCCCGTTTTTTTGGAGAAAACGTTATACGGGCAAAAACATGAACCCTTACAAGGTACTTTGCTGCTTCTTGAGTCCATTATGTTCATGAATTATCACTAGAACCAGTCATGAGAAAAGTACAGGGTAAAGATTTTTCTAAGCCGCATGCGTGAAAGTTGGATACATGAGCTGAGGACAGCTGTAGAAATAGCTCAGGTAGAGATAGTCAAAGGTGTATGCTGCAGCTTTTCACAGAAGACAAGGAAGAAGTAAAGGTGAGAAAGAAATGGCCAGAAAAAAAAAAGAGATGAGCACGTTGAAATATAAAAACACACAGTAGCAATCAATATTTCGGAGATATGCCTTCATCAAGGACGACGAAAATAACGAAGTAACAAGTAAACATCAAAATTGTGCTTAGCACTAACTAATCTTCTTGCTTGACGCTTTAACCAAGAGGATCCCTACTAGCTACTCTGTATGTCTGTCCGTCCGTCCGTCCGTCCGTCTGTCTGTCTTTTTTCTTTGTCTTCGTCCTTCTTAATAAAGGGAAATGTCCGAAATATTGGTGTGTTACTTGTATTATTCTTTTCCCATGTGACACACTGGCTATTTTGTCGAGGCTTCTCACCACACATCTCTGACTACCTCTGCTCTACATAAAACACCTGCTACTCACCTGCTTAGTGCCGCAACTGACAGTCACTTGCGTCAGTATTACAGCACGCACGCGCACACACACACCACACACACACACACACACTTTCTTCAATACTATATCAGGCACTCACTTTTTTATGTACTACATCGGGCATTCACTTTCTTCAGTACTATACCTTACACTCACGTTAGTATTATATCGGGCATCCACTTTCTTCAGTACTATACCTTACACTCACGTTAGTATTACATCGGCCATTCACTTTCTTCAGTATTATACCTTACACTCACGTTAGTATTACATCGGCCATTCACTTTCTTCAGTACTATACCTTACACTCACGTTAGTATTACATCGTGCATTCACTTTCTTCAGTACTATACCTTACACTCACGTTAGTATTACATCGTGCATTCACTTTCTTCAGTATTATACCTTACACTCACGTTAGTATTAAATCGGGCTTTCACTTTCTTCAGTATTATACCTTACACTCACGTTAGTATTACATCGGCCATTCACTTTCTTCAGTATTATACCTTACACTCACGTTAGTATTACATCGGCCATTCACTTTCTTCAGTATTATACCTTACACTCACGTTAGTATTACATCGGCCATTCACTTTCTTCAGTATTATACCTTACACTCACGTTAGTATTACATCGGCCATTCACTTTCTTCAGTATTATACCTTACACTCACGTTAGTATTACATCGTGCATTCACTTTCTTCAGTACTATACCTTACACTCACGTTAGTATTACATCGGGCATTCACTTTCTTCAGTACTATACCTTACACTCATGTTAGTATTACATCGGGCATTCACTTTCTTCAGTACTATACCTTACACTCAAAAGCACTAATTTACTTCGGTGCTACACTCTACAGCCACCATCATGCCATGTTTCCTCAGGAAAGGTTGACTGCAGTGGTCCTCCAACTTACCCAGCGCCTTGTCTTCACGGTGCACCCAGCCAAACCGAATGTAGTCCATTTTCTTTATGTTGTCTATCTATTTCTATCATTGTTGTATTTTATTCAACCTTTATTTTTAGTTTGGTTTTCATTATTGTATTATACCTCTTGATATAGTCGAAATATTTTAGCTGTCTACTTCTAATACATTCACACTAAGATTTTTTGTAGGTAACAGAGGAAGAGGTCGCCCACGCAGGAGATGGAGAGAGAGGGAATTACAGAAGCATTAAATATCCCATTATATGAAGCAAATCGTCGAGCCCTTTCAATACATTTATTTGTCCCCTCAACACCGAAAGGTATATGAGGAAGGAGACAAGACAAATAAGACTTCTGATGTTTTTCAGTTTTCCTTTTTTTCAGTTTGAGTTGATTTCGAACTACTTTTCTTTCTTTTCTGTCCATAGACTTTTTTTCTTGTCTGTCCATCGGCTAGTCTGTTTTCTTTTCTGTCCATAGACTTTTTTTCTTGTCTGTCCATCGGCTAGTCTGTTTTCTTTTCTGTCCATAGACTTTTTTTCTTGTCTGTCCATCGGCTAGTCTGTTTTCTTTTCTGTCCATAGACTTTTTTTCTTGTCTGTCCATCGGCTAGTCTGTTTTCTTTTCTGTCCATAGACTTTTTTTCTTGTCTGTCCATCGGCTAGTCTGTTTTCTTTTCTGTCCATAGACTTTTTTTCTTGTCTGTCCATCGGCTAGTCTGTTTTCTTTTCTGTCCATAGACTTTTTTTCTTGTCTGTCCATCGGCTAGTCTGTTTTCTTTTCTGTCCGTAAACTGCTGTTTTCGTTTCTATCCATAAACTACTCTTTTCTTTCCATAGACCTCTTTGCTTTCTTTTCTGTCCATAGACTACTGTGTTTTCTGTCAACAGTCTGTTTTGTTTAGTTTTCTATCCACACATTTTCTTCTGTTCAGATACTATTTTGTTTTCTTCTCTGTCCATAGACCATTGGGTTTTCTTTTCTGTCCATATACTTTACCCTGCTCTGCATATTCAGAACTTTATTTTAAAAAAACACATGATGATGATGATGATGATGAAACAGCACTCCATGTACGCAGTTTCAAATTGCGTCTGTTATTCAGGGAATACAACTCCTCAGTAACGCAATATTTCTGTGTTTTATATTTATTTTGAGCAATAGTCAGCGGTGGACTAACCGCCACGCAACTGTAAGGGGGACGAATGAAGGTGTCGAGTGACTGCGAGCGACTGACAGGAAGTATGGCGTCATAGGTTAGAGAGAGAGAGAGAGAGAATAGAAAAGCTCAGGGTGGCCGTGAGAATTTTGTGTCGGTTGAACAAGCTGAGGCCAGACCTGTGATATATCAACGAATTCTCGAGAAGGTTTGTGATAACAAGTGCTGAAGATTGTTATGCAAATTACGATTGACTAACTCTCTTGAGACTCAGATCTGTAGGAAGACGCCTGCAATATGTTTTAGAGTGAACAAAGATGGCGACATACAGTCCAAGATAGGACGAGTCGCAGTGAACAGTCAGTTTGTATGTTTTTTGTTTTGTTTTGTTTTGTTTTTGTCGGGAGTATTAGTTTGCCACGAAACGTCCGCATCATACACATTTTGATTTAGTGACTATTGAAGGGAATAAAGATTGTTTTCAGTGTGAGTTGTTTTGTGCTGATTAGTAGAACCTGTGAGGATTGAGGGAGCTAGGACAGTGTGTCTCTCTTGAATGTTTTGTGTTCGATACTGGAGTGAATTAAACTGATTGAGATTTGACTGAGGAGTCAGTTTATTTTTTTAATCAAGCTAAATCTGTATACCCTGCTGAGAACCTCCCTACATCTATATATACCTTGATGAGACCCTCCCTACATGTATATACTCTGCTGAGAACCTCCCTACATGTATATACTCTGCTGAGAACCTCCCTACATGTATATACTCTGCTGAGAACCTCTTTACATCTATATACCCTGCTGAGACCCTCCCTACATGTATATACTCTGCTGAGAACCTCCCTACATGTATATACCCAGCTGAGAACCTCCCTATTTCTATATACCTTGCTGAGACCCTCCCTACATGTATATACTCTGCTGAGAACCTCTCTTCATCTATATACCCTGCTGAGAACCTCCCTACATGTGTATACCCTGCTGAGAACCTCCCTACATGTGTATACCCTGCTGGGAACCTCTCTACATGTGTATACCCTGCTGGGAACATTTCCTTACATATGTATACCCCGCTGAGAATCCCCTTACATGTGTATACTCTGCTGAGAATCTCCCTACATGTGTATAACCTGCTGAGAATCTCCCTACACAACCCCATAAGTTAAACTTAAATTGGCCTCGCAGTTCCCCCCACCCCTTTTTTGTTCATCCTCTGATATATGATCTGAATCTCCTTTAACTGTGATCTCTACTATTAGACTTTGTACTACACAGACCGAACACAGACTTTGTACTACACAGACCGAACACAGACTTTGTACTACACAGACCGAACACAGACTTTGTACTACACAGACCGAACACAGACTTTGTACTACACAGACTGAACACAACTGTTACATTACTGTCTTTTGAATAACATAACGTGACAGTGTAGCAATATCAGTTACAAATGACTTCCATTAAAAATTAATTGTGTATCTGCAGCTTCTCTCTCTCTCTCTCTCTCTCGCTCTCTCTCTCTCTCTCACTCACTTTAAAGTCGATATCCTGCCCTTAGGGACCCTACGGGGGTAACTGTTCTGCCTAATGACTAATGTGCCACTTCGCTTAGTATACTGCAGCTTATAATCCTACAATAATAATATTACTAATTATGTCCCCTTTGTCTACGGGACACCCTTGGGCAAGGTGGAGTACCCATAGAGCCCCCCCCCCCCCCCGATCAGGGTGACTGAAGCCATGGGAGCAGGTGTTGGATGGAATGGAAGAGCAGCCGACAGATAATGTTGGTTATGGTCACCATTCTATGATAATAGGCAGATGATCTCGTTGTAGGGACAATGGTTACGATCACTGACTAGTACAGTCACTGCTCGGAAGGAAAGCAATGGTAAACTATCTTCTGAAAATATACCAAGAAACCCAAACAGCAACATGGAAGGTCAGATTGGAAAAAGATTGGGTGGTGAGGCCCCCAGGCCAGATAGATCTAATTTTAACACTGGGGAAGAGTGTGAGACAGAGGTTAGTATTAGTAATTGTGATGACGGACAAAATCCTGACAATGTTACCAAGGAAAACCCCTGCATCAAACTGAAAAGAAAAATAAGAGTAGGAACATGGAATGTACGGAGTATGTATGAGAGGAAGTATCAAATAATAAGTGACGAAATGAAAAGAACGGGGATACACATTTTTGGAATCTGCGAACATCGATGGGATCAGGACACTTCAAGAGCGAGAATGATAATATTTTTATATATGCTGGTGGAGAATTAGGAGGAAAGAATGGAGTGGCTTTTTATTTGGACAAATCAACATCAAAAGCATTACTAGATTACAGTCCAGTAAATGATAGAATCCTCACAATCAGACTTAAGGGCACTCCTATAAATGTAACAATCATCCAGATATGTGCACCTACATCAGCAGCAGAAGAAGAGGAAGTAGAAGACTTTTATAACACACTGCAAACGACGATAGACCAGGTACGTAAAAATGATATTGTATTAATAATGGGGGATTTTAATGCAAAGATTAGTACAAAAAGAACAGAAGATGAAGAACATGTTGTAGGGAAATTTAGCATAGGACATAGAAATGAGGCAGGTGACAGTCTAATGGGTTTTTGCATGGAAAATGAGCTAATGATTGCTAACACAGTTTTTAAACAACATCCAAGAAGTCTTTGCACATGGACATCACCTGATGGGAAAATCAAGAATCAAATAGATTACATTTTAGTGCAAAGAAGGTGGAGATCAAGTATAACATGAGCAAAAACGTTACCAGGTGCTGATTGTGACATGGACCATGAGTTATTAATAGCAGACGTGAAGATAAAGATAAAAAAGACAGTTACGGGATCAAGACCGCTCCGCTTTGATCTTAAAAAAATACCGGAACAATACGGTATAGAAGTGAAGAACCGTTTCGAAATCCTGATGGCTGTACAGGAGGAGATGACACCTGATGATTTGGCTACATAGGCCAGAGATATCTTAATAACAACAGCTAAAGACATGGTTCCAGTATAGAAAACACAAAAGAACGGATGGATTACAGCAGGCACACTAGAACTTGATAAAATAACGTAGAGAAATGAAGACGCAATGGAAAGGGACAAACAACAACAAAGAAGTACAAGAAACATAAGAAAAGACAAAAAGCAATACATACAAGATTGTTGTGAAAGAATAGAAGAACGTCAGAAGTGTAGAAGAGATAGTGAAATGTTTAAAGAAATGAAGACATTGACGAGAAATGACACAACTAAGCTAAATGTAATTTGTGACGAGATGGGGAATACCTTGACAGAGACAGGAAATTCTAGAAAGATGGAAGGAATATTGCAGAGGAATGTATGAAACAACCGACTGTGAATTATTACTGGAGGAGAAAGAAGCGAACCGATAATAGAAGAAGTTTTATGGGCAATAAAGAATCTGAAAAATGGTAAATCACCAGGATGTGATGAGATAACAGCTGAATTTATTAAAGCAGGAGGAAAGGAATGTGCAACAACCTATCGTGCACTATGTAAAAAGATATGACATTCAGGTATTTGGCCAAAAGAATGAAAAAGAACTGTACTTTCAAAAGAGGGTAACCTGAAATTATGCACAAACTACAGAACTGTTGCCCTGATTAGTCATGCCAGTAAAATTCTGTTAAAAATTATAATGGGTAGACTTCGTAAGAAAATAGAAGAAGTCAATATGTTCCAAGCTGGTTTCAGTCAAGGAAAGAGATCATATATTAAATTTAAGATTAATAATAGAGAAATGCAGAGAGTTTAATGTGAATATATATTTATCCTTTATAGACTACTCAAAGGCATTTGATTGTGTACAACACCAGAAACTTTGGGAAAAAATGGGAGTTCCAACACATTTGATACAATTAACATCACTGCTTTATTTAGACCAAAAAGCAGCAGTAAGAATAAATTATGAAACAACAACTTGGTTTGACATAAAACAAGGGTCCGTCAGGGGTGCATATTGTCGCCTTACTTATTTAACTTGTATACTGGAAATATAATACGGAATGTTAAAGAAGATGTAAACAAAGAATATTACGATGCCATAATAATTGGAGGTTATGAAATACCAGAGATTAGATATACTGATGACATATTATTACTGTCCACAACACAAAAAGGAATGGAAAAACTAATTATATCAGTCTGTAATAATAGCGAAGAGCAAAACCTCTATCTTAATGCGAAGAAAACTAAATTGATGACAACTGACAAAACAAACAAGGCAGCTGAAAGATGTATCAATGAGGAAAAACTGGAAGAAGTGGAGAGTTTTGAATATCTTGGATCACTGCTAACTAATAATGGAGATACAATGAGGGAAATTAAAAGGAGGACATCTATCGCTCTTCAGAAAGTAAAACAACTAACGAAGCTGTGGAGTAGAACAGACAGAACTAAAAAAAATAAGATTTTTAAGGGCATGCATCTTTCCCATCGCAACATATGCCTGTGAGACCTGGACACTTAACAAAACAGCTGAGAAACACATAAATGCCTATGAATGTAAATGCTACAGAAGAGTTATTCAAATATAATTGACGCAAAAAAGAACAAATATATCCATACTACAAGAACTTAATATTGAAGAAGACTGGTTAGTAAAGAGGATTAAAGAGCGAAAACTTAAATATTTGGGACAAATTAAACGTCATGATAATCTAGAGAAAACTATCTTGGAAGGGTACATAATGGGAAAAAGAAAGAGAGGAAGACCAAGGCGAAGATGGCTGCATGATATCGTTGATAATCTGCAAATGGATGCATCAGCAACAGGACATCTTGCTCACAACCGAGAGGCCTACAGGAGTGCTGTTAGGGAGGCAAAGTTCTGCAAAGGACATGCAAATGAATGAATGAGTGTTCATGATTATTGTTAAGTCTCTTGTTTTTCTACATCAGTAGCTTAAATCTAACTAACCAGGTCTGGGGGCGGGGAACTAGGTTATAGCAAAATAACTTAAGCATAACGATTGATGGTTACGGCTAACACGCGGCTGAACACTCTTTCTTCTTCTTCTTCAGCTTTCCGAGCCATTATTAAGGCTCATTGCACAAAGTTTGCCTCCATTCCTCTCTATTCCTAATCTTCTCTCTCTAGTTGGTGACACCAATTTTTTATATCTTCTTCTAGGTTGTCTTTCCATCTCTGTCTTGGTCTACCCCTTGGTCTTGTTTCCCTCATCTCTTGTGCATACATCATTTTCGTTTGTCTGTTCTCTTCCATTCTTTCTACATGTCCCAGCCACCGTAGTCTGTTCAATTTCACGACATGTATAATTCATTGCGATTTAAATAAACTGTTCATTTCAGTGTTCTTTCTAGCTCTACATTCTCAACTGTTGGTATCTTTTGTGAGCCCAAAGATTCTTCTTAGGATCTTATTCTCAAAATCTGTTATTTTGGTGTTTTGAGACAGGATTTTGGTATTTTTAACAGGTGTTGCAAAGCAAAATATATTTTATTCCCTATCTATACTCCGCTTTTAATGTTCTCGCTTACTAAGTTGCCTCTACTAAATGTTGTGCCTAGGTATTTGTATGTTTCTGCTTTCCTAAAGATCATCTCTCCAACATTTATATAATCTGGATCATTCTGCCTCTGGTCTCTTGGTATATTCATATCCTCTGTCTTATCTTGGTTAATGGTTAAGCCCACTTTTGGTGCCACATCTCTCAGGTGTATGTAAGTATTGATGATTTCTTGCATAGTCCCCCCCCCCCCACAACCTCAGCTAGGTTGATGTCATCAGCGTATCCTAGTATTTAGCTTGTTCTTCTGTACTGCTTTCTTCTTTCACTTTTCTGATTACCTTTTCTAGTACTAGATTGTATAGCAGGCTGAGCATTAGTCGGTCTTTTATAGAAACACAAGTCTGTATTACCATCTCACGAATCGATACGTTTCAGTGTTTGATTCACGCGACAGCTGTCTGGGGGTGGGGAAGGGGGGATAATTTGTATGCTAATGGCCGAAATTTGTCTCTAAGCTTTACACAGAGAATGTGGCGGTTAGAAAGGATACGGGCAATGTCATAATTTTTTACACTTTGGAGACAAGTGGTATTTAATATTTCTTTAATGTTTATCCTACAAAGATTATAATCTTGGTTAACCAATTCTTGGTTAACGAATCTACCTTTCTCCAGCTATTAATGGGTTTAACGCAATGGCTAGGAGAGAGGGCTTGTGGTTACGCGGAATTAAACGTCAATTCCGTATTTTAAAAATTACGCACGCTAGTGACGTAAATTCTAAAAATTTTAACAGTTAACAGAACTCATTTATTAATCAAGGATTCTGCTTTCAGCAGCTACCTAACATTTAACACCGTAGAGATTCCCAAAGCGGAATTTTTTGGGACGGAGACAGAAAGCGGTCTTTTGATCTCTGCTAAAACCTTGACATCGAAAGCCAGTGTAGTTTAAATTATCTAGTATTACCTGATGTGGGTTGATCAGAATTTAAACAGATAATTTGAATGACCAGATTCTAAAACCGGAGCAGTGAAATGTAGCTGGTGGCACCGTATGTTAGTTTATATACCAATGGGCAAAGAGTAACCAAAACTTGCAAAACTGAACAGGAGATAACAAAAACCTCTCTCAGACAGATCAGTCAAGACACCTCAGTTCACAGATCAGCATGTGACTGCTAAGATCTGATTTAGAATCGGAGCATGAACGTAATGGATTAATAACGTCTTGTGAAAATCAGTTTGAAAATAATTTATGATTTATAAGGATAATCTTGATCTCTCACAAGTCTCTGTTGCTGCCTATGCTGTGTGACAGAATGAGTGGAAATTCAAACAGTTGATATACTCATGAGTATTTTTTTTTTTGTTTTGCTTCATTCCTGCAGAAGCCAACACAGGCTCAGTGTTAACTGAATGTGTTCTTAGAAAATTGTTAGACACGGACATTCCCAGCCTCAAGCAAGCGTGGTCATGGTACGACAACAGATTAAATGTGAAAGAACAACATTCAGGCCTTCATGAATGCATTGGAGACTTGACCTCACGAGCTACTTTCTTCTTTTTTTTCTTAAATCTGTATTGCTCTCATTCTCTGAAGTTATTTGTCAGTGATGTCACAACCTCATATAAAGAAGAAGTTTTTTTTTAAACGGTTCAGAAACCATATGTCTTTTTTCCCTCAGCCTCATTGTGTTGGAGAACCCTTTAGTCCCTTTGCCTCCCTAACAGCACTCCTGTAGGTCTCTCAGTTGTAATTAAGATGGCCTGCTGCTGATGCATCCATTTGCAGATTATCAACGATGTCTTGCAGCCATCTTCGCCTTGGTCTTCCTCTCTTTCTTTTTCCCATTATGTACCCTTCCAAGATGGTCTTCTCTAAATTCTCATGACGTTGAATATGTCCAAAATATTTAAGTTTTCTCTCTTTAATCCTCTTTATTAGCCAGCCTTCTTCAATATTAAGTTCTTGTAGTATGGATATATTTGTTCTTTTTTGTGTCCATGATATTTGAATAACTCTTCTGTAGCATTTACATTCAAAGGCATTTATGTGTTTCTCAGCTGTTTTATTAAGTGTCAAGGTCTCACAGGCATATGTTGCGATGGTAAAGTTGCCCTTAGGCAACATAAAAATGTCAAATCTCACACTTTCAGGTCAAGTATTTCACGTCTTACTATTTTGTCCTTTGACTGATCATCAGCAAATGATATCAAAATATTATAAAATTCAGCAAAAGAATATCTTAAAGAGGAATGGCTTCGATTCTCGATTCCCAGCGGGTGGTACTTAGTGGCTTGAGCGTTAGAGTTGTGACATGTTTTTATAAGTGTTCCCCCTTATAAGATTACATAGTGGGAAAAAGAAAGAGAGGGATATCAAGGCGAAGATGGCTGTAAGACATCGATAATCTGCAAATGGATGCATCAGCAGAGGGCATCTTGCTTACAACCGAGAGACCTGTAGAAAGCTGTTAGGGAGGCAAAGGTCCCTAAGGGACATGCAAATGACTGACAGTTAATTTATAACTGATTTCATGCTGAACTGAAACCATGGCAAGTCCTTCCAATTGAGTTTCAGCCATTACTGAGAGTAGAAAAATTTACAAGTAACATTAATTTCATTCATATTATGTAACACTGTGTTTTAAATGAAATTAATGTTCCTAGTAAATTTTGGTAGTAAACTTCTATTTCTTTTTTTTTTCTGTTACTGGTGTTGTTGTTTGACGAAGGTGCTAGCCGAAATTTTAGAGGATCAACATGTACTGTACTTTATTGTAACTTGCTCCGAACACTTTCATTTGTTGATTTCTTCCTGTCTCCTGCGTGAACAGTGTATTAATCTCCCTTTAATTAAGGGATTATTTATTATACATGTAATCAAACTATTTTCTTTAGTATATGTTGAGACGAATACACAGGATTTAGTACACTAAAAATATGAAGCTCTCGACTTGCCTTCAGAAACTTGGTAAGAGGAAACTTTCGCTGAAGAAATAAAAGCAAAGAAATGTTGAAATTCCTTTATATAAATCGTGTATCCATCTCTCCTCTTTCTTTCCTCTCTCTCTCTCTCTCTCTTCTCCCTTTCCTCTCCCTCTCTCTCTTCTCTCTCTCTCTCAAGGTCCCTGCCGACAGATATAGGATATCATATCCTTCCACAACCCTTGATCTCTTGCGTGTTCAACTATTTCGTTATATCAGCGGTTCTCGAAATGTTTCAGATTGCCAGCCCCAGGCCTCTTAGTTCACATCTCAGGCGCCCCCCCCCCCCAATCTTTTATCGCTCATTTGGTTCTGGTGCTTCTTACTGCTTCTTTGTACTTCATCTGACGCCCCACCATCAGAAAACTCCACACCAGGGAACAGTATCACATATTTTGAGAACCACCGAGTTACATCCTTTATTCAACTTAAGGATTAAGACCGGAAAGCAAAAATCGTGTTGCTTAAAAAGTTACTTACGTTCGACAAAGGCATAGCATGCTTGTACTAACTGATATTGAATCGACGGAGTAAAGGTAGAAAGATACATGGCACAATATCAAGCAGGATTACGTAGCCAGTTCTTCGTCTCTTTTGAAGATCTTCATTCATTACATGGGTCCCTGGCTACTTTTGTAATCCCAATAAAGTGTGGGGGGGGGGGGGATTGATACCCACTAGTTTCAGGTTTAGTGAAGATCTTTTATACTTCAGAGGGTGAGAGAGACAGAGAGAAGAGAGAGAGAAGAGAAGAGAGAGTGAGAGTGAGAGCGAGAACGAGAGAGGAGATAGAGAGAGAGACAGAGAGAGCGAGAAGGAGAGAGAGAAGAGAGAGAGGAGATAGAGAGAGAAAGAGAGAGACATAGAGAGAGAGCGAGAGAGATGAGATAGAGAGAGAAAGAGAGACACAGAGAGAGCTCGAGAGAGGAGATAGAGGGAGAAAGAGAGAGACAGAGAGAGCAAGAGAGAGAGAGGAGATAGAGAGAGACACAGAGAGAGCGAGAGAGAGGTTTTTTAGTTGCTGTGTAATTATAAATCGATGCCAGAACTAAATGTAACAGTCATTGCCCGAAAGCTCTGGGTAATGAAATGCTTGACGTCAAACTCTCTGAACTGGGCTTCTGTGATTTATGTCTTCTGGGACGCGGGAAGACCGTGAGGGTGGACCTGGGGTGTTTTAACTAGTGTAATTTCTGTACAGTGCATGCCTGGAAGCTTGTACTGGCCTAGCACAACCCACCACCACCAGATGCCGCTACTCTCACGTCAGTAACAAACCACCACCTTCAGGACAGCGAACGGGGACACTGCCGAGTGCGAGCACATTTGTATGGCCTTGGCCTGTCATACATCCACGGTTGCATGTACGAGACAAGCATCCACACTCTGCACCCTCTATCAAAAGCCTGAAGGCGGGTTTTGGCCAGAGTGAGCTTCACTGGAAAGCCAACTTTGGGGCCGGGGGGGGGGGGCACCACAAGAAAGAAGGGCGCAAATCATGATCTCCAAAAGACTGCACAATTTTATCCGGACAATAAATATAGACGTCTGAGGTTAGAATCATGGGAAGCAGAAGTGCAAGACATGCAGTTCCTTTTGTCTCTAGCTGTCATCTGAGGAGCCGTGAACAATCTGATGATAGGATCAATGAAGCATACCGATATCACTTTCTCCTTCTTCTTCTTCTTCTTTTTCTTCTTCTTCTTCTTTCTTATTCTTCTTCTTTTTCTTCTTCTTCTTTTTCTTCTTCTTCTTTCTTCTTCTTCTTTTTCTTCTTCTTCTTCTTCTTTTTCTTCTTCTTTTTCTTCTTCTTCTTCTTCTTCTTCTTTTTCTTCTTCTGCTAATGAGCATTTGTTACAATGTAATAATCTGCGGGCTGAAATTAGCAGTAGAGAAACAAGCGAGAGTAATCAGCGAGGTCTGGTCTGAAACAAGGGTCTTTGAACTCTGTCTCGGGATGATTAGCGTGCCTGAGTGGCGGGGTAGTTAGTACACCAGCCTCTCAGGTGAGGTCAGCGGTTCGAGGCTGGCCAGAGACGCCACAGCCACCCAGCTGTAGAAATTGGTACCTGTCTTTTTCTAGAGCTGGGAAAAGAAAGACAGCCAAGACCCTCTAAATGCCTCTGTAATAGTAGTTTTTAATTCTTTTTTTTCTTTTTTTATGACCGGTGGGCCCCCTTTCTGGCCTGGTATCAGCTGTGGACCCACTTTCCTACCTGGGATCAGCTGTGGACCCCCTTTCCGACCTGGGATCAGCTGTGGACCCCCTTTCCGGGCCGGGATCAGCTGTGGACCCCTTATTAAAAATAAAGCAATAAATGGAACACAGAAGAGGCTGAGATTTTCTATTTATCTAGTCAGTCCACTTGCTGGTCCTTCTGTGGATCTCTTGGAGTGGGGGTTGGGTGGGGGTGGAACAACCCAGGTTAATAACCATCGTCAGAGCAATAGTTAGCGTAACTAGTGAAGAAGGAAAACTTTGCATTTGATTGGTCGGTTCCGCTTTCTATCTGGAAAACAAATCATTTGGTGACAATACTGCTGGGTCACTTATCAGCGGGGGAGGGGGGGGGGGGTTGAAAGTGTCGATGTTAATAAGAAGAAGGCAGAAATTTATCTTTCTAATAAGAGCTCTCTCAGCCACGAATAGGTTGTCCTCTCAGACAAGATTTAAGCCGAGTGTGAAATTCGTTGTCTCGCTTATTTTGAAAATTGGACTTTGTGCGTCTTTCGTTTTAGGGATTTGCTCACTGGATAATCAACTACCTTGATGTGGCGAAACAGAGAATGCGAAAAGATCGGGCCCAGAGGTGTATCTCCTGCCACTGAGCTACTGGATGAAGCAGAGGAAGACCGACAGACAGACAGACAGGTAGGCAGGCAGGCAGGTAGGCAGGCAGATAGATAGATAGATAGATAGACAGACAGACAGACAGACAGATAGACAGACAGACAGACAGACAGACAGATAGACAGATAGATAGATAGATAGATAGATAGATAGATAGATAGATAGATAGATAGATAGATAGATAGATAGATAGATAGATAGATAGATAGATAGATAGATAGATAGATAGATAGATAGATAGATAGATAGATAGATAGATAACTTGATTTTGTAACACAACAACAGAATAAACGTTAAGCTGTAACAATAACCTAACGAACCACCAAATAATAATTTATGTGGTCTCCAAGGAGGTGATACAAGAATTCGTTGAGAGGCTGCAGAGTTCTTGTGTACATTCTTGAATTTCAGAACAGCAATGCAGCCATTTCCTCTCCGTGTTTGGAAATATCTGCATTGCTGTTCTGAAATTGACTATAGAAAACAGGGAAGAACTAGACTTACTTGGAGAAGAGAAGTTCTGACAGTGCTCAGAGACAAGGGATAAACATGGAAGGAAGCAGAGAATGGTTCCAAGAACAGGGGTGTCTGTAGAGCCTATATCCGTGGCCTGTGTTTTCACGGGAGTGAATTGCGATGATGATGATGATCATGATCATGATCATGATGATCATGATCGTGACAGCCATTTAAAAGCAATTTCATCAAGAAAATGAATCTAAAACCTGCCGCGCTTGAAATGTGAACACGCATAAAAATGAAGAGCGTTCCTTGGACAGAAAAGAAAACAAAGATATTCTGTACATCTTGAAACAACAATATTCTGTACATCTTGAAACAACAATATTCTGTACATCTTGAAACAACAATATTCTGTACATCTTGAAACAACAATATTCTGTACATCTTGAAAAGAAAAGAAAACAGAAATAACGAAAAAAACCCCCAAAAGAACAAGGTAACTGAACTATTTAGGCCATGCCAGGAGATATAATATTATACTGACACAGAAGCAGCAACAACACCAACAATACACCAGCACAAACAGTGCCAATAGCAACAACAGTGACAACACAATCGCCATCATCAACAACAACAATAACAACCATTACACCAAAAATGCCAACATCAACAACAATGCCAACAACAACAATAGCACCAACGATAACAATGCCAACAACATAAACAGCATCAGTAACACCAGCTCTAACAACAATAACACCAAAATCAACACCAAACAACACCAGCAAAACCACCAGTCAGTCATTTGCATGTCCCTCGCGGAACTTTGCCTCCCTAACAGCTCTCCTGTAGATCTCTCGGTTGTAAGCAAGATGCCCTGCTGCAGATGCGTCCGTTTGCAGATTATCAACGATGTCCTGCAGCCATCTTCGCCTTGGTCTTCTTCTCTTCCTTTTTCCCATTACGTATCCTTCCACGACGGTCTTCTCTAAATTCTCATGAGGTGTGACGTGACCAAAATATTTAAGTTTTCTCTCTTTAATCCTCTTTACTAGCCAGCCTTCTTCAATATTACATTCTTGTAGTATGGATATATTTGTTCTTTTTTGTGTCTATGATATTTGAAGAACTCTTCTGTAGCATTTACATTCAAAGGTATTTATGTGTTTCTCAGCTGTTTTGCTAAGTGTCCAGGCCTCAACAGCATATGTTGCTATGGGAAAGATGCATGCCCTTTAAAAATCTTATTTTTGTAGTTCTGTCTGTTCCTCTCCACAGATTGTTTAGTTGTTTTACTTTCTGAAGAGCGATAGATGCCCTCCTTTTAATTTCCCTCATTGTATCTCCATTATTAGTTAGCAGTGATCCAAGATATTCAAAAGTCTCCACCTCTTCCAATTTGTCCTCATTGATACATATTTCAGCTGCCTTATTTGTTTTGTCAGTTGTCATCAATTTAGTTTTATTCTCATTAAGATAGAGTTTTTGCAACGCCACCACCACCACCAAAAACAACATCAACAGCAACAACACCAACATCAACAACATGAACATCAGCAACAATATCCCTCCACCTCATCCTCCTTATTACTGCGTGTCTCGACCCTTCCTCCTCATTATATCTCATTTAACAAGTCTTGCAAAAGTTCACAGCGTAATATACGTCATAAATTCGCCAAATCCTTTATATAATCAATTCATTCTCTTTTATTTATCCTTTCTACATCCTGTCACATACTATCCTATTTCTTCATCTCAAATTACACTTACGTTCTTTCCAAAAATAATAAAGAAAAAAATAACAAATCATATAACGGGATTCCGACCGCCCACTAAAACGTGTTGCACAACAACGATCAGCCAAAAGCAACTATTGATATAACTTTTCTTTGCTATTATGATTACACGGCTAACAATAACCGCTGACTTGCGCTTAAAAAAGTCATCTTACGTCCTAATGGACACATTTTGACTAGTGAACCCTGCTAAGAATGTTACAGTTTCATACAGCGTGAACGTCCATGCCTGTGCGACCACTCGTTAGTTGTCTGGTCACGTTGCTCCGTTTGATTTAACTGCCATGTCAGCAAATCGATACAGCCTTTTTTTTTATATATAAACGTTAGATTTTCAATAGGGCCAAAAAAAAAAAAAAAGATATATTAGAACATTCTTGATACTGTATTCTCTAATGAATGTTCTACATAGGATGTGAATGTAAGTAAAGCATGCTTTCGCCTGAAAGAATGAGCCAATGAATACGAAGAATAACAGCATTTAAATAAAAATATTTTAATAAAAACGCCGGCGGGAACATTTAGAGGCAACTGAAATGTGGTTCCTACGAAGGATGTTAAGAATACAAAGGACAGCTTAAGTAACAAATGAAGAACGTCAAAGAAAAGTCAGTAAGAAACCTCAGTGAACCTTTTTACGGGGGAGATAGTCTAGGCTCATGCTCATATAATGAGAAAAGGAGGAATCGAAGATATCATGACAACAGGGAAAATTGGAGGCAGGAAAGGAAGAGGTAGAACAAAAGAGAGAAAATCTTAGATAGCTTTTGACAGGATGACATGAGAGAGGCACAACAACAGAACTGATGGAAAACATGAAAGATTGGAAACTGTTTAGAGACATGGCCGCCTACGCCTTCAGATATGGCACATAATGATGATGAAGTAAATGATGAAGTAAATATTTTGGAAAATATTCCACCAGTGGAGTAGAAAATAATGTACTGCAACAAGTACATCGCAGAGAGAGCAACCAGTCATCTCTTGACGAAGTGCTGAACTGAAGTTGGAAGTTTAAAGTTAATTAAGGAACACAACCTTTGAACTCTGGACTTTCTCTTGAGTTGTCCCACCTTTTCCGTCGTGAGAGAGCTTGTGTGTCCCCATGACCCAAAGAACTATGCTGGCGGAAGTAGCAGCTCCTGGCAGGGTCGCCCAAGCCAGACTGTTCTGAGGGTAGGGGCCAGACAAAGCACAGAACAAACCCTGCCTGGGGACAGCCAAAGGCTTCATAAGCAAACCCGAAAGAAATGCGTGCTGAAGACAGTCATACTTGGCACAGGAAGGCAAAGTGACACGGATTTGCGAAGTACAGTACAGCGGAACTTAACATTGTAACTAATCTCAAACAGATGTGGTGTTCTACCTATGGAGCCCCGCCAGGCAGGGAGAATACCGGGCCCCAAGCCGAAAGCGACTGGCGACCACCCTGCTTCATGCCGTGCGGCCCCCAGCTACACTACCCACCCACTCAGACAAAGGGCCTGGCCAGACCCCAGACCCCTACAAGAGAAGCTCTACGGTGATGCTGGCCAGACCCCAGACCCCTACAAGAGAAGCTCTACGGTGATGCTGGCCAGACCCCAGACCCCTACAAGAGAAGCTCTACGGTGATGCTGGCCAGACCCCAGACCCCTACAAGAGAAGCTCTACGGTGATGCTGGCCAGACCCCAGACCCCTACAAGAGAAGCTCTACGGTGATGCTGAAAACCTGAGACGAACTGCCTCTTTTGTGAGAGAAACTGGTTTCGATGTCTGGGTGAACTACGACGAAGAAGAAGAACTCTGGACAAGTCTATAAGGGCTTTAATCTCTTCATTAATATCCCTCTTCACATTGGTACTTGTTGGAATTCTTTTCTGGTAAACACCAAAACGGCCCCGGGGTCCACCCAGCCTCTAAAAATAGCTACCAGAGAAATCTGGAAAGGTCAATGCTGCCAGGTGTGATACTGACCACATCAAACTTTCATGTGCCGAAGGTCATGGACAACACGGACATAACACCGTATCCCCAATATTTCTTAAAGGCATGGAAACGGGGATTTTTACCTTTACCTTTTTTTTACAGCTACCTACGAAGGGTGATTGATAAGTTCTTGGCATAAGGTACAACAGATTATTTGTGGACAACTTTTTTTTTAGGGTTATTTCTCAACATAATCCCATGCAAGTTTATGCACTTAGTCCAGCTATCATGGAGCATACGGGTCTCTTCTTTGTAAAGGCCAGCATCTTGTGCCAATAGAAAGTGGTCTACAGCATGTATGACATCATCATCTGAAGCAAATTTGCGACCACTGAGCTCCTTTTTGAGTCTGGTAAACAGATAATAGTCCGAAGGGGCCAAATCTTGGGAATAAGGAGGATTTTCAAGAAGCTGGAAGCCGCATTCACTAATGGCAGCCATTGCCACCGCCGACTTGTGAACTGGAGCATTGTCTTGCTGAAAGGTGACTCCTCTTGTCAATTTCTTTCGATGCTTGTCCTTCAGTTTGACCCGCATTTGCTTCACAAGATTAGAGTAATAGGCTCCAGTGACCGTTCTGCCCTTTTCTGAAGATAGTCTACCAATAGCACACCTTCTGAGTTCCAAAAGATGGAAACCATCACTTTGCCTGCAGACAGAACCATCCTCGCTTTCTGTGGAGGTCGGGATCCATGATGTTTCCACTGCTTTGACTGTTCTTTGGTTTCCGGTTGAAAATGATGAACCAAAGTCTCATCCACAGTCACAAATTGCTGAAGAAACTTTCAAGATCTGCAGAAAAAAATGACCAAGATTATCTCTTGACATGTTGAGACGCTGTCGTTTGTGATCAGCTCCAAGAAGTTTCGGGACCCATCGAGCAGAGACCTTTGGCATTTGTAGATCATTGTGAATAATGGCATGAACACGTTCCTGGGAGATGCCCGACTCAGTAGAAATGTACCGCTCAGTTAGTCGTCGATCCTCCATTATCATGTCATGGATTCTGCTGGTGGTTTCATCGGTGGTTATCGTTCTTGGTCTTTCCGGACGGGGATCATCTTCCAGACTCTCCCTTTCATGTTTGAACTGAGCTGCCCATTTCTTCACTGTGCTGCAAGAAGGGCCACTCTCCCCTAGAGTCTCTACCATATCCTCATGGGTCTCCTTTGATGATAAGTCCTTGATGCAGAGGTAGCGAATGACTGTTCGATGAGAAATTTTATCCATGTTCTCAGTTTCTGCCACCACTTACCACTTCGGTAACCTGTAAAAAAAAATGTTAGTTGCAGTTAATTTCTAGAAACCTGGTGTTTAATCTACATTAACCTGATCTACAAATGCAACTAATATCAATCGTGCGTTTCAAATATTTATACCTTATGCCGAGAACTTTTCACTCACCCCTTGTATAACATCAGTTCTTTGTAGATTAAGGCACATAATGACTGTACAACGATGATCTTAGCAGATGGGGAAAGTACTCCTTAGTATCGATGAGAATCTTTACGGTGGTTCTTCTCTCTATGTAGTGTGCCGAGTGTCCTTAGGGGTGATGACGCTGTCTGATTGGGCAATCAGCGACCCATAGCTGATATGTTAGCGTCAGGGTTAGCGAACCATAGCTGATATACTGGCGTCAGGGTTAGCGAACCATAGCTGACCTAGACTTTGTCTCATCTCTCCGTTGGTACTCCTTGTAAAAGGCCTAGCCTGGCTAACGGGGCAGGGATCGCCATAGTCCTCGTGGTGGTGGAGTCTGCTAAAGAAGTATTGCATACCCCCTGCTTTTTAGCTGTACTCTGGTACTGAAAAAATAACTGCCATTACCCGCTCCCACGCCGATATGATGCTGTACCCCAACGCCTCTACAGCATCGGTTGCAATGAACATCAGCTTGCAGTTACAGGGAGACAGCACAGGACAAGACAAGACAAGACAGCTGGGGTAACTGGAGTGCTGAGGTAGCTAGAATATGATCTACTGCTCTCAGTCCAATAAACTGCGTAGCTACCGATTCCACCTCGTCCACCCGTGATGCTGAACTGAGAATCGCCCATATTATAAACTAAAACGGGAAACAATTTCAGCTTGTCAATTGGATGAAAATTAAACATTCTCAGAACATAATCTATGCGACTACGAGGGTTATACGAAACTTTAAGTCAGGGATGCTCAAGCCACGGCACGTGGGGTCCCTACTTGTTGACTGCGAACCCTCAACTTCCATTAGATTTTCCGACAATTTCCGTTTATAATTTGCGACCTGACGAGCTGAGTGGTTAGGCGCTCGGCCTACTAATCCGGTAGCACCGGGTTCAAGTCCCAGCAGTAGGGATTTTTTTTTCTGGTACTACCACACCAAAAAGACCCCTCTAAAAAATGGGCACCAGAGAACTCTGGGAAGGTAAATTCCGCCAGGCGTAATACTGACCATATCACACGTTCATGTGCCAAATGTATTGGAAATACGGGCCCAACACCGTATACCCAATATACATTCATGACATGGAAACGGGGATATTACCTTACTTTATCTATGGTTGGAACAAAAAAATGGTTTTGGTAGCACTTTAAAAAGAATAATAGTAATAATAACAACAAGAAATAGATACTAGAAAATTTGCCAGCTATCTTTGCATCATTCTCCAGAAAAATCTGTTTTGAAAATGTTGTGAAGGCTACCACAGATATCGTGAATCATCACCAGTTTCAAATTTTTCTACAGAAGGGGAAATGGATGTTGATCATGACGATGCTGCCTGCTGCTTCTCTGACGTGTTAAGTTGTTCAAAGATGCTCACGAGGATTTTTTGTTTTGTTTGTTGAGCTGAAAGATTCAGACAAAGAGTTTATTATAGTAGAAGGCAAGCCAGTACCATAGTTCGGCCATCCGAAATGGTCCTTCTCGTTTAAATACGATCAACTTTTTGATGAGATTCTAATTTTTTTGTTAAGCCAACTTCAAGTCTACAGTTTAAATCTTTTTCAGGAAAGATCGTTGAAACTGCAGTCTTTAAAATATACTTCTCAAATATTCTGCAATATCTCAAATATTCTGCAATATCTCAAATATTCTGCAGTATTTCAAATATATTGCAATATCTCAAATATACCGCATAATCCCAGATATACTGAAATATCTCACATATATTGCAATATCTCAAATATACTGCAATATCTCAGATATACTGTAAAATCTCATATATACTGTAAAATCTCAAATATTCTGCAAAATCTCAAATATATTGCAATATCTCACATATATTGCATAATCTCAGATATACTGCAGTATCTCAGATATATTGCAATATCTCAAATATACTGTAATATCTGAACTATACTGCAGTATTTCAAATATACCGCAATATCCAAAATATACTGCACTATCTCATATATACCGCAATATCTCAAATATACCGCAATATCTCAACTCCAGACCGAACACAACGAGAGATTCCAAGTTATTAGAGCTCACGTAAAAAAAAAAAAAACTAACCCCTTCTCTTTGATCGTGATGATTAATCCAGGAGACCTCCAAACGGAAATCATCGACCTTCACTGTGGAAAAAAATCAGATGTGATGGAGGGTCTGTGTCAGAAATGACCAAAAGTTTGTAGACAAGGAAAAAAAAAAATGTTGGTGTAAAGAGGCAAGAATCTTCTTCTCTGGAAGGAAGTGAACAAGTGTTTTCCAGAATGAAACAGAACAAGTCAAAAATGAGGAAAGTAATTGTTGATTGTTGCCCTGCACTGCCTCCGATTACCTGCCACTGAAATAGTTATATTATATATATATATATATATATATATATATATATATATATATATCCTTCTCGTGCCGTTAGACATCACATAAGGCTCGCAAGTTCGCCAATTGTTCCTGTTTTCGGCAAGTTTTTCAATCTTATCAAGGATTTTATGCCTGTTAATTTGGCCTCTCTTAACAATGTTCTCTTTAAAGTTTCACGTGGTCTGCCTCTTTTTCTTTGGCCTGTTATGTTCCACTTGATAGCTTGTTTTGGGATTCTCTGATCGTTTCTTCTTATCACGTGACCAACGTATGTCCATCTCCTTTTCCTGATCACCCATGAGACTGGTTGTTGTTCAGTCATCTGTTTTATCCCCTGCATTGTTCTTGAACTCGTTCCACTTGATGCTAAATATTTTCCTTAGGCATTTGTTTTCAAAAGAGTCTAATTTCTTGTCTATTTCTTTGGTTGTTTTCCAGATTTCGCTTGCATAAATGAGGGTGGATATTACATTTGAATTGAGTAATCTTAACTTGTTTTTTTGTGCTTATAACTTTTGAATTCCATATGTTCTCAAGATTCTTGAAGATCAATGCTACTTTTGCAATTCTAATTCTAACTTCCTTTCTGGGGTCACCATTCTGGTCTATGTAGCTGCCAAGGTAAGCAAATTAATTGACTTCTTCAACATCTGTCCCTTCTATGTGTTTTTTTTTCCATTATGATTAATGGAAACTTTCATTATTTGTGTTTTGTCCTTGTTAATTTCAAGTCCTGTTTTGCTAGCCAGTGAAGATAGGATATTTGTTTTTTTCTTGCATGGAATTCACATTGTTACTGATAAGAGTTATGTCATCAGCAAATCTGGGATTATTACTTTAACAAAAATGAACAGAGTCAGTTTTCTCGTTAACTGATTTTGTCTTCGCTATTCCATCATAACGAAATTTGCTTATAAATACAGTTCTCTTTCTTTTAAACGACACTTAGGCTTAGAAAACAAAGTCGAATAAGAGTCGAAATTATAAACGACTCTCGGTGGAAATATTTTCAAATCGAAATATTTTTTTTTAAAATCACATTAAAGTAAAGTACAAGAAACAGCGCAGAAATTTGAAAGTGTTTTTTTTAGTCAACATATTTTCCCTCTATGTGGTGCTTTTAAAGAGAATTAAAAATATAAAACTTAAATATTTTGGACACATTAAACGCCATGATAATCTAGAGAAGGTCATCTTGGAAGGGTACATAATGGGGAAAAAAAGAGAGGAAGACTAAGGCGAAGATGGCTGCAAGACATCGTTGATGATCTGCAAATGGATGCATCAGCAGCAGGCCATCTTGCTCACAACCGAGAGGCCTACAGGAGTGCTGTTAGGGAGGCAAAGTTCCGCAAGAGGCATGCAAATGAGTGAATGACCTGGTGCTTCTGAAATCGAGCCTAAAGCTTGTATATAAGACCCGCAACCTACACCAGATTTTCACATTAGCCCTCGACTTTCTAAATGCTGAGTCGCGTCCCCCCCTCCCCCCCCCCTCCCCCAAGCTTGAAGTACTCCAGCTAAATTTTTAGCTGTAGTTCGAGTTAAATAGAAAATGTTGAGAGAGTTCAATCAGTCAGTCAGTCAGTCATTTCCATGTCCCTTGCAGAACTTTGCCTCCCTAACAGATCTACTGTAGGACTCCCAGTTATAAGCAAGATGCCCTGCTGTTGATGCATCCGTTTGCAAATTATCAAGGATGTCTTGCAGCCATCTTCGCCTTGGTCTTCCTCTCTTTCTTTTTCCCTTCCAAGACTGTCTTCTTTAAACTCTCATGATGTTTAATGTCCAAAATATTCACGTTTTCTCTGTTTAATCTTCTTTACTAGCCAGCCTTCTGCAATATTAAGTTGTTTGGAGAGTTACAACTATAGAAAAGCTCTGTATAAATGTAAAAGTAATACATTATGCCAGGATGGATTCAAGAGAAAGAAAGAAAGAAAGAAAGAAAAAAATTAAGAGAGAGAGAGAGAGAGAGAGAGAGACTTCAATATTTGTTTTTGAAAAAGTATGAAGAAGATTGGCTAGTAAGGAAGATTAAACAGAGAAAACTTAAATATTTTGGACACATTAAACTCCATGATAATTTAGAGAAAACAGTCTTGGAAGGGTACATAATGGGGAAAAGAAAGAGAGGAAGACCAAGACAAATATGGTTGCATGACACTGTTGATGATCTGCGAATGGATGCATCAGCAGCAGGACATCTTGGTTACGACCGAGAGGCCTACAGGAGAGATGTTAGGAAGGCAAAGTTCTGCAAAGGACATGCAAATACCTGCCTGACTGATATAAAGCAGCTGAGATGACTGAATGCAGGAAAGTGATGTTAGGGATTATTTGGATTATAAAAAGTTTGTTCCATCAGACACCAGACACTTGGAAGAGGAAACTCTAAAGAACAGACCTTTCTTAGAGGAGTAGCATAGTCTTCTGAATAAACTCAGTCTGTAACTCCAGAGTAGGGACTAGCTATTTTATAATTTGTCCCCTCTTCTTATTTTGTGTAACTAGACAAAAAGCTGGTTCTTTTAGATGCAGCGTACTCGACTTGTGACTGCAGTATTGGCCCTTGATTCAAACAAAGTTGAACACCTCAGAAGTATTTTGTAGTTTATAATATAAACAATGTTACCACTTAACGTTTCTACACGATTTACAGGAAAGATTGTAGTACCGTCTCACAATATACCGAGTACAGCGCGGAATACAATAAAAAGCTGAAATAACCGTTATAATGCGGTTGTCAGAATTATGGACGCTTCCTACAATTATTTAATTACCTCCCTTCTACATTGAAAAGTTTATCATGTGCAAGGGAAGTAAATCTGAATATAATCACTTCCAGCTACGCTGAAACAATTCTTACTTAATACTTAATTTCACGATGAATATTTTTAGGAAATATAAACAATGTACATTAGTATATAAATATTTAAACTCCTTAATATGATTTAATAAAAATCTTTTAAATAATGCATATATTATGTAAATCAATTGGAAGTAAAAGATATTTATAAAGTTAAGTGTTTTTAATGAAAATGCGACTACACCATAACACTTTTTTTAAAAATCAGAATTTATAATATTTTTGGCAAGCCTTTCGGCTCAGCTAAGAAAGATCAAAGTAGCGAGTGCATGAGAGAGAGTGAGCTGCAAAGTGTCCAGATGAGTAACACTGATTTCTATCCAAGCTATTCACTGCTTCATTGTTACTGGAACAACCTTACACTCCTTGTGAAGTTCTTATGTACATTTCTACAATGTTACACATGTTTCTTCAACAAATGTTATTAGACGGGATTAGCCTAGAAGCAACAAACTGACCAGAAAATGACTGCCAGACAGGATTAACTTTTGGCGTGACAAACTGACCAGCAGACATCCCTACCCTCGAGGGGGTAGCATGTAGCCAAGTTTGAAGATAAACAAGCACAGGGCAGACACAGACAGCCACACGACAATAGAAGTAAGCCGACGACGCCTTTTTATTACCCCTACCCACTTTAAGAAACTGACGTTAAGACACGACGTTAGCAAGCTTACGGGGGGGGGGGGGGAGAAAGAAAGAGAGAGAGAGAGAGAGAGAGAATGAATGAATAATCTTTATTTTTCAAGGGTAAAGAATTGGGCACGCAGGCCCGTCTTACATTCTGCCCTTCATCACTCCATCTTTCATTCTTCCCACACACACACACACACACACACACACACACACACACACACACACACACACACACAGAGAGAGAGAGAGAGAGAGAGAGAGAGTGTCATACAATTACTGTACACTTTTGTTTATTAAACAATTTTTTTTTTACAATTTATGTATAAATCATATTATCATACTCCACACTATCACCTCATGGTTTGTAAAAGCCCACCATCTCATTATTTCACTCCACGGGCAATCATCCTCATTTCACATGATTTCGGTTGAATATGAAATTGTTGATTGTTGAATGAAAATAAAGTTATTAAAACAAAAAATACAAGCGGATACCCAGGACCTGCCCTGCTCTCCTGGGGGTATGGTCCACATCTCGTCACGGGTAGATCTGTCATTAGTGGTCGACATATCGTCACGGGTAGACCTGATGTTGTTGGTCCACACATCGTCACGGGTAGACCTGATGTTGTTGGTCCACATATCGTCACGGGTAGACCTGATGTTGTTGGTCCACATATAGTCACAGGTAGATCTGGTGTTGTCGGTCCACATATCGTCACGGGTAGACCTGATGTTGTTGGTCCACATATCGTCACGGGTAGACCTGATGTTGTTGGTCCACATATCATCACGGGTAGACCTGATGTTGTTGGTCTACATATCGTCATGGGTAGACCTGATGTTGTTGGTCCACATATCGTCACGGGTAGACCTGATGTTGTTGGTCCACATACCGTCACAGGTAGACCTGGTATTGCAGCACCGCCAAGGCCTGTTGTTTTCGTCGTTAAAAAAAAGTAGGGGTCCATACTCTTTGTTTCTCTCTCTCTCTCTCTCTCACACACACACACACACACACATCTGTCTCTTTTGTTTCCATCTGTTTCTCATGGTCTGTCATCTGTTTCAATCACATTGTCTCTCTCTCCTCTCTCTCTCTCTCTCTCTCTCTCTCTTATTATTTGTATATGTATGTAAGCGACTGAGATAACTGGAGAGGAGTAACCTTACCATCAGTTGTGTCAAAAGTATTTTGCAAAGTTATTCTGAACAGAACTCAAGATATAGTGGAAACTATAACGAGAGAAAAACAGGCAGAATTTCGAAAAGGGAGAAGTTGTCTCAACCAGATCTTTACTCTAAGAATAATACTTGGAGAAAATATTGAAAAGCAAAGTGCATTAATCCTGAAATTTTTTTCAAGACATTTGATAGCATACACAGAGATTCATTGTGGAGAATTTTAAGAATATATGGAATACCATAGTATATCCTCGTTTCATGCCTGTTTCAATCTGGAACCATTCGCTCATTCCTTCTTTTGTGTTGACTGCACACACATGCCAGTTGTAGAGATCCTTAATGACTCTTAACATATACAAGATGAAGGTTGTCTCTTTGGATTCCATGCTTTGCTTCATAGATGCCATTTTTTGTCTTATCTTATCTTATCTTATATCCTTCCCGTGCCGTTAAACGTCACATAGGGCTCACAAAGTAGTTCGCCAATTTTTCTTGTCTTCGGCGAGTCTTTCAACCCCCTCAAGGGATTTTATGCCTGTTAATTTGACCTCTCTTAACAATGTCCTCTTCAGAGTTTCACGCGGTCTGCCTCTTTTTCTTTGGCCTGTTGTGTTCCATTTGATAGCTTGTTTTGGGATTCTATAATCATTTCTTCTCATCAAGTGACCAACATATGTCCTTCTCCTTTTCCTGATAACCCATGAGACTGGTTGTTGTTCAGTCATCTGTCTTATCTCTGCATTTTTCTTGAATTCGTTCCACTTGATGCCGAGTATTTTCCTTAGGCATTTGTTTTCAAATGAGTCTAATTTCTTGTCTATTTCTATGGTTGTTTCCAGCTTTCGCAGGCATAAATGAGGGTGGATATTACATTTGAATTGAATAGTCTTAACTTGGTTTTTGTGATTATAACTTCTGAATTCCATATGTTCTCAAGATTCTTGAAGATTGATGCTGCTTTTGTAATTCTAATTCTAACTTCCTTTATGGTGTCACCATCCTGGTCTATGTAGCTGCCAAGGTATGCAAATTGATTGACTTCTTCAATATCTGTCCCTCTATGTGTATTTTTCCATTGTGATTAATGGGAATTTTCATTATTTTTGTTTTGTCCTTGTTAATTTCAAGTCCTATTTTGCTATCCAGTGAAGACAGGCTATCTGTTTTTTCTTGCATTGAATTCACATTGTTACTGATAAGAGTTATGTCATCAACAAAATCAAGATCTTCTGGTTGGGTCCCTTGTACCCAGTCAATACCTGTGTTACCTGTGCAGCATTTTTTTTATTATGAAGTCTGTTGTAATTCCAAAATGTAAAGGAGACAGTATACATCGTTGTTTCACACCTGTTTCAATCTGGAATCATTCATTCATCCCTTCTTCTGTCTTGACTGCACAAACGTATCCATTGTAGAAGACCTTAATGATGTTGACGCTTTTAGATGGTATTCCATATAGAGTTAAAATTCTCCATAATGAATCTCTGTGTATGCTATCAAATGCCTTTTTAAAGTCTATGAAGTTCAGTATTAATAGTTTCTGCTTTTCAATATGTTCTTCAAGTGTTATTCTTAGAGTAAAGATCTGGTCGAGACAGCTTCTCCCTTTTCGAAATCTTGCTTGTTCTTCTCTCATTGCAGTATCCACTATATCTTTAAGTCTATTCAAAATGACCTTGCAAAATACTTTTGACACAACTGATATTAAAGTTACTCCTCTCCAATTGTTACAGTCACTAAGGTTGCCTTTTTTTGTGGCATTTTAACAATGATTCCTTTTTTTCTATTTAGAAGGGACCTTTTCCTCTTTCCAAATCTTGTTAAACATTCTCTGTAGTTGTCTCATGTTGTCACTATTGATAGCTTTCAGCATTTCGATGTTATTTCATCTTCACCTGCAGCTTCTTTGTTAGCCATTAAATTCACTGCTGTTTCAATTTCATGCAGTTTAATTTCATCTAGGTTGACATTTAGTTGTGGGGCTAGTAAGTTGGTTTCAAGGTTTAACAATTGTTTTGGGTGTGGTCGATTAAGTATTTATTGGAAGTGTTCAGCCCATCTTTGCTTTTGGTCTTTACTTGATGTTAATAGGGTTCCAGTTTTGCTAAGGACTGGTCTTTCTTTAGATGTAATAGTACCTGTTAGCCTCTTTTGTATGTTATATAAAGTTTTGTTGTCTCCTGTTTTGCTGCTTTTTCTTCCTCCTTCGCCATATTGTCTATGTGTTCTCTTTTATCCCTTCTAGTTGAACTTTTTACTTTCTTGTCTAGTTCTTTGTATGTTGCTTTCACCATATCTTTTCCAAGATCTGTTTTTACATTCAGCATGTCTAATTTGACTGCTAGTCTTTCATGTATATACTTCCATGTGTTTTCTGATATCCATGCTTTTCTGTTTGGTTTTTTCAGTCTAGCGCTTGCTTTTGCTACTGTGATTATGGCTGTGCTGTAAGAATTCCGTAATTCATCTATTCCTATCCTCAACTTCACTGGGTGTTTTGGAATGATTGGCATGTTCCTGGTTGAAATTATTGTTAATATTCTCTTCTTGTAGGCTGTGGCTGTTTATTTTTCTGTGTACTAATTTCTTTTGTTGACTGTTCAATTTTAGTTTTACTTTCCATATGCAGAGGTTGTGATCACTGTTGACATCTGCACCCCTATAAGCCCTTACATCTATGAGAGATGTTCTGTATTGCTTTCTAATATAAAAATGATCTATCTGGTTTCTAGTTCTATCATCTGGAGATATCCACGTTGTTTTATGTATCTCTTTGTGTGGAAATAGTGTGCCTCCAATGACTATGCCCTCTGTTAGACATATTTCAGTTAATCTTTCTCCGTTCTGATTAACCATGTCAATTCCTTCTTTCCCCATCACTTTTTCAACGTCGGTGTTATCTTTCCCTACCTTAGCATTGAAGTCCCCCATAGCAATTAGGATGTCGTGTTTAGGGACTTTGTTGATGATTTGTTGTAGTTGGTGATAGAAGTCGTCTTTCACATCATCATCTGCATCATTCGTGGGTGCATAACACTGTATTATTGTCATTCTTCCGTGTCTTAGGTTGTATCGTGCTCTTATTATACGACTGTTCATTGGTTCCCATTCTACAAGGCTCTTTGCTGCCACGTTTGATATAATAATACCTACCCCATCTCGATGTTTACTATCATTTCTGCCTGAATGTATTAACTTACCGTTTTCCGCCGATCTTTTACCTGCTTCTGGCCATCGCATTTCACTGATGTCCAGTACGTCTAGATGGTATCTCTCCATTTCTCTGATGACCTGAGTAGTTTTTGTTGGTGCTGCCATCGTTCTTACGTTCCAGGATCCAATGTTTGTCACATGTTTGGGGCCAACGAACGAGCTCCTCGGAGTTGGCATCCCTGATGCTCGGTTGGTTTCTCTGCGAGTTTAACGATATCTTTTTTTCCCATCTGGATTCGCCTATAGATAGGTCCCAGGATAAGGTTGTTAGCCTTATGCCCAACTCCCGGTACAGGATATGTGACAGATCAAGCGGAATTCCGCTAACTTCTGCATGCCGGCGAGAGCGTTAAAAAAAACGTCCTCCATCTTTTAGCTGTCAGACCTTGTATATTATCTCCCTTGCTTTTTGGAATTGACATATGCTTCATAATCAAAAAATGCTGCAAAGATAAAACGGGCATTGATTGCGTACATGGGGTCCAAATAGACTATCTTGATTTTGCAGATGACATAACTCTTATCAGTGACAATGTGAATTTGATGCAAGAAAAAAACAGACATCTGTCTTCACTGGCTAGCAAAATAGGACTTGAAATTAGCAAGGAAAAAACAAAAATAATGAGACTTCTCATTAATTAAGAAGGAAAAATATACGTAGAAGGGACAGGTGTTGAAGAAGTCACCAATTTCTATACCTCAGCAGCTACATAGACCAAGAAGATGACACCAGAAAGGAAGTTAGAATTAGAATTGCAAAAGCAGCAGTGACCTTCAAGAATCTTGAAAATATACAAAGGTATAACCTTTCATTCATACATTTAGCAATACATACAGCTAAAACGTGAGGAATTTATTACACATTCCCAGACATTAATTACAGCCGAACTGCTAGAGAGAAAAAAAAGAAAGAAATAGAAAGCAAGATGGGAAACATGAGAAATGTGATGAAAAGAATCAATACAAAATAAATATAATTAAACGGAAACTGGAAGACAAGTTAAAAAAACGACCGGATGCCACGAAATCAAAATTCAGACAGAAATGTGATCTATTGCATCGCATCACCTTTCAAGCCATTTTAGAGGACGGTGGTCCTCAAGATAACAGCCCACACACGAAACTTCGACACCTCACAAAAGTTGAAACTTAATACCAAATTGGTCATAATTGTAACATTTCAATATAAGTTCTTCTAATTTTAGAATAGTCTGTGCCGAGGAAGGCCAAGGCGAAGATGGCTGCAAGACACCGTTGATGATCTGCGAATGGACGCATCAGCAGCAGGACATCTTGCTTACAACCGAGAGACCTACAGGAGAGCTGTTAGGGAGGCAAAGTTCGGCAAGGGGCATGCCAATGACTGACTGATTGACTGACTGGTGCCGAATAAGGGGCACGTTTATAAAGGATGTGTTGTGGTGATGTAGTCGTTACTGCACTGGCCTGCCCATACATGCCCTGGATCGATCTCCACACGTGGGCAGAACTTTACTGGACTGACCGGCACCAGGGGTGAACCCAACCTCCATAAAAAAAAAAAAAAAGTAAAAACTGGGCACATAGACCTTCCCTAGGAAAACAAGGACAGCGAGGGCAGGTGCTGGCTGGCATCTCTATCTCAAACGCTGCAGAAGCTTGAAATGTGAAGGTACTAACACTTCACACCTACACGCCTTGAAAATGCTACGGGGCGTACACTGCACAAGACGACTGTCAAAGTGTAAACGTGCTGCTGTGACTGCTGGTTTTCATGCACAGACGACAGTCAGTTCCGTACACAGACGCCTGCAGCAACATGAGCTTTATGATTAGACTGAGCGCCGACTAGAAAAAGAGGTTGTATGCTCGCCTGAAAGGTCGGCACATGATGATGATGATGATGATGATGATAGGAACTTTTTTTCCTGAAAGGGACAGTGCCGAAACCATTTCAACATGTTTAATCGGACTCAGCGCAGGTCCGTTGCCGCTTCCATTCGTCATTTTACTTGCCAGTGCTGCGGAGTGCGTGAACCATGCATGCCGAGATACACTTTCTTAGGGTGACACCTGACCATTTATAAACTGGATCGAAGTGATATGATTATAACCTTTAAGATTCTAAAAGCACATTCTAAAGTTTCAGTGATTCATCTTCGTCATTTCATTATGAAAAGAATATTCATGTTATGCAGCCAAACTGTAGAGAAAGGATATTTTAATAAGTGTAAACAGTTTACAGAAACAACAGGCTGTGGATTATTTCAGGAAACGTCTTCTTATTCTTCTTCTTCTTTTCTTCTTCTTTTTCTTCTTCTTCTTCTTCTTCTCATCATCTTACTTCTACTCATCATCATCACCATTCTTTTCTTCTTCTTCTTCTTCTCATCATCATTCTTCTTCTACTTCTTCTTCTTCTTCTTCTTCCTCTTCTTCTTCTTTTCTTCTTCTTCTTCTCCTCATCATTCTTCTTCTTCTTCTTCTTCTTCTTCTTCTTCTTCTTCTTCTTCTTCTTCTTCTCATCATTCTTCTTTTTCTTCTGCTTCTTCTTCTTCTCCTCATCATCCTTCTCCTCCTTCTTCTTCTTCCTCTTCTTCTTCTTCTCATCATCATCTTCTTCTTCTTCTTCTTCTCATCATCATTCTTCTTCTTCTTCTTCTCATCATCATTCTTCTTCTCATCATCATCATTCTTCTTCTTCTTCTCATCATCATTCTTCCTCTTCTTCTTCTTATCATCGTCATTCTTCTTCTTCTTCTCATCATCAACCTTCTTCTTCTCATCATCATTCTTCTTCTCCTTCTTCTCATCATTATCCTTCTTCTCATCATCATCATTCTTATTCTTCTCATTATCATCATTTTTCTTCTTCTTCATCTTCTTCCTCCTCTTCTAATCATTCTTCATCTTCTCATCATCACTCTTCCTCCTCATCATCATTCTTCCTCTTCTTCCTCTTCCCATCATCATTCTTTCTCTTCTTCTTCTTCTCATCATCATTCTTCTTCTTCTACTCATCATCATTGTTATTCTTCTTCTCATCATCATTGTTATTCTTCTTTTCTTCTTCTTCTTTTTCTTCTTCTTCTTCTCATCATCATTCTTCGTCTTCTTCTTCTTCTTCTCATCATCATTCTTCTTCTTCTTCTTCTCATCATCATTCTTCTTCTTCTTCTTCTCATCATCATTCTTCTTCTTCTACATATCATCATTTTTTTTCTTCTTAATCTTCTTCTTCTTCTCATCATCATCATTTTTCCTCTTCTTCTTCTTCTCATCACTATTAATCTTCTTCTTCTCATCATCATTCTTCTTCTTCTCCTTCTTCGTCGTCGTTGTCGTAGTTGTCTGCCCTCTAAAACACCACAGGCTGCATCGTGGCGGTTTGTACCTAGCTGATGATATTTGTTTCTTTCGGCCCAGATACATCAGACTTCGGCAGGCCTCATTTTAAGGACCAGGTTTGTCTTTCCATATCGATCCCTTTCACTCACCCAAACTACTGTTCCCGGAAAAGGGGGGAGGGGTCAAAAGAATATAGAAACAAGGGTCTTGATCGACTTTGTTTCGCCGTCTGTGATGCAAGCAGTGATCTATATCGTTTAAGCTTGATTACTGTGTCTTTGGCGTCCAGAATTTTACAAGAGTCAGCATATATAAAAGTCAGCAAATAAGAGTCAAGTGTACAAACATTAGCACCAGTTATTTTATTCGTTCATTTTACGGAGTTGATGTAAGGTTAGGGGGGGGGGGAGGTATTTTAGTGTTATATTTTCTTCGTGTCTGCTTCCCCTCCATGGTTTAGTTCCAATGAACTCTTAGGGTTACATCTACTTTAAAGCTTTTTTTGTTTATTTGTTTTCATGTCAAATACCAAAGTGTCTTCCCTAAAATCCAAATTTCCCCCATTTAGAAGTAGAGCCGGGGGAACAAGAACAAACTAGCACTGGCTATTACTACTGAAACTGTTGTGCAAATATTCTAAGCTAATTGCCTTCATTTCTGTAACAGCCATCGTCATCAGATTTTTAGTTATCATACTCTTTCAGCTGTATTTTTCAATGACCAGCAACTAAATGTTCCTGGCTTTCACTTTTACGAACGTCGCTTGAGCAATATCTGGCATTTATTCCTATTCTCGAAACAAGGAAGCTGCCATCATGGCATGTTTGTTTTGCACTGGCTGGTATCGATTACTGCAAGAACTAAACAAAAAGTATCGAACCGATAGATTCGAAAAGAGATTTATTTCAAATGTCACGAATGCTGAAAGAAAGAATTCATGATTCATTTGTCTTAAAATGGAAGGGGCAACTATCTAGCTCGGCTTTTATGGATGATTCCCCCTTTGACGTCCTAAGTAGCTACAAACTAATCTTCTTCTTCTTCTTCTTCTTCGTTCACTTCTACCACCAAAAACCGCACTGTGAACCTACTGAATTCACACATGTGGTCCTCGTTAGGTCCGGTGGTCCCCTGTGTGGTCCAAAATAGACCACATGAGTTCCACGAAGGACCACAAGGGGTTCAGAGTATCACAGTGCTTTAGCCTGTATTCTTGGTGGGTCTCGGAAGCGGGATTGCGTGACACCGTGGTTTTCATTGCACCAGTTTGGTCTAGGGTTGGACTTTCTCACCGGAAGACTCGACGTGTTTGGAATATCAGTGCATCCCCGATGGGTGAGAGGCGTCAGCCCACCAGGACAGAGTTGGACTTTCTCACCGGAAAACCTCGACGTGTTATGAGATACCCGTGTATCACCGCCGGTGAGAGGTGGTTGCCCATCCAGTCCAGGGTTGGACTTTCTCACCGGAAAACTCAGCGTGATAGGATACGCAGACATCCCCGCCGGGTGAGGAGGTGGTTGCCTCATCTAGATCCACCCTGGTCCGTGTCTCCGACTTCAGCATTTTGCGGTCGTGGCCGCTACCCTTCCTAGTTGTGACCAGGATGGAGCTTTTGTCCAGGAGGACGAATCCTCGCCACTAGTGACTTCTACCCTGGGTTGAGCCGGTTTAGGCATTTCCAGTATGGGCATGTTTGGGACGGGACCGACCTCTAGGGCAGAGGTACTGTGACATTCATAGCCTTCAAGATTCACCCCTGGTATGAGCCGGTTTAGGCAAAATTCACCAGTATGGGTGTTTATCAGGCGTTACCGACCTCTAGAGCGGAGGTGGCATGACATGTCTAGCCATCGAGTTTCACCCCTGGTGTGTGCCGGTTTAGGCATATTTCACCAGTGTAGGTGTATTTCGGACGTAGGCGGCCTCTAGAGCAGAGGTGCCGTGGTATAGCTCTCGTAGCGATACTACTGGACATACCAGGTTAAACTTCACTTTCCACCACCTTTTCCCATCGGCGCCGCACAGCAACCTTTATTTCCGCATTTACTTCCTTAACCGGGAGGAGCTTCACTCCACGCGCGGCATTTGAAAAGTCAAGCCAGCAGTGACTTAACCTCTGGGACAAACCGGTTCATGCATTTCACACGATATGACTGCACTCAGGACGTGGCCGACCTCCAGACCAGAGGTGACGTGATTTGACTGTTTGCTTCGCTTTATTCTTTCAACCACCTTTTCCGCAGTGATGCTGCGCGGCAACCTCATTTGCAAATTTCTTCATTGGCCGGGAAGAGCACCGCTCCACGCACGGCAGCTGAAGATCTCGCCAACAGCGGCAGATGAGCTACCAAACGTGACACTCATCTACCCTAAGTAACTGGTTTTCAGGCGCCAGATATTCGCCCTCGCCCCTTCTCCTGTCAGTTTAAACAGTTCTGCCACGGGAAGGCCAGGAGCTGGACTTGACTGCCAGAGGCTGTTTGTGGCGCGTTTGCAGTCCTTAGAACCGCTACAAACTAATGATTCTTAACCGGCTCCATCCCAGACGTATATAAAAAAAAAACTATTAAAAAATAGATTCTTTGACGAGTTAAGTTTAGCTGTACTGTATTATAAGTTTAAAAGCATGCACGTCTGACCACAAAAAAATGGAAACACTGCTTATGTTTACACAAAAATTGCAGTCTATACATATAATTCACAGATGAGTCCTGAATATCCGTTTCTGTTGGCATGAGGTAAAGAGAGGCGTATATAATATAAAGAAAGACGTATATAATATAAAGAAAAGCATATATTATATAAAGAAAGGCGTATATAATATAAAGAAAAGCATATAATATAAAAAGAAAGGCGTATATAATATTAAGAAAACCATATATTATATAAAGAAATACGTATATAATATAAAGAAAGGCATATATTATATAACGAAAGGCGTATATAATATAAAGAAAAGCATATAGTATATAAAGAAAGTTGTATATAATATAAAGAAAAGCATATATTATATAAAGAAAGGCGCTACAAAGTATTCTTTCACACATTGGGGGGGGGGGGGGTTGTAAAGAAATCTCTGCCAATCTACTTTTGGGGGGGGGGGGGTTGTAAAGAAATCTCTGCCAATCTACTTCTTGGGGGGGGGGGGGGATAAATATCTCAGCCTTGTTTCCGTCAGGCAAAATGGAATGAATGCAGGATAACGTCATAAATACGAGCAAAATTAATTATTCAGGCCCTAAACTGAAATTACACTTCGAAAGCATACCACAGACGTAACCAGACAAGCTCTCGCCTGCAATCCCCAGGGAAAGAGGAAACAAGGAAGACCTTGTTTATAGAAACACCTGGCGAAGGAGTCTTGAAGCAGAGATCGAAAAGATGGACTACACCCTGGAGACAGGTGGAAGAAGAAACAGCCCCAGGGCAGAAATAACAAAAGAGAGCCTGTGCCTCATATATGGGAAACGACGGAGAGGGAGGGAGGATATAAAAATTGTCTTCAAGAACCAAATCTGTATTTGCCACCTTCACTCATATCTGACTATGAAATGCTGAGGCCCCTTAGGATAGTACCAAAAAGCTAAAAGGGATAAGTTAAAGTGATTTAGCTCAGTGCTGTAAAAGTTGGTATTCGAAACAACAGCAGACAAGGCACATCAGACGTGAGACAAAGAAAAATAATAAGAGGATTACCCGGAACTCCAGCCACGGACCCCGGTAGGGCGAGAAAGAGCGCATTATCCCACTCGGCCATCTAACATCTAAACCTGGAAGTCCGATCAAGAACGTGAAGCATGATTTGAGAAGAAAACAAATCTACAGCGGTTGTTTCCCCTCGTCTTCCGTTCGGTTTGTGTAGTTCTGTCCATTTTTCCTCCCGCTGTCTTTTCTCTTAAGAGATGAACCCTCAAAGGCAGCGTGGTACCTGTTTTGGTCTGCTTTTGTTTATTCTGATATTAACAACTGGCTTCTATATCTAGTGATCTTTTCCCCCATCCGCCATCTGTTGGACGCACTTGGCACAAGAAGAAAAAAAAAAAACAGACCTCTCCCAGCCGGCATGTACGTTATTCTACACATATGGTCTTTAGTTTAGCAGAACTTTGTTGACATGGTATACCAATCTGAAAACGCCTCGTTCTCTAGCCAAGATGTCTGCTACAGTGAGTCTTGCGTTCTGAGTGTTAGTGACAGACAGTGATATCTTGGGCCAAATGTACGCTCGGTAGAGCCCCCTTCAACTCTTCCCGGAACCGATAGAGGGAGTAATTTAACCGACGTCAAATTCCCATACTTTAGCACTATTCTTGATCTTGGCCTTGCCGATACGGGTCTTCGTCTAGTAAAAAAATGATTTCACGTTAAAATATGACAAGAAAATTGTTAATTATTGTTAATTCCAGGCTTTAGGCTGGCAGCTGCAAGGTGAAAGAAAGAAAGACACTGGGCGACTTGGTTCTCTGCCACTTTTCAGCACTGAAGGCTGTAATTTCTAACACTGTCAGTGAAATCTAAAGTTGGATATGTAGACGATCTGCGCTTGGGTCGAGGGATGTACGACCTTGACCGAAGCGTAATCGTCCACGTGACTCGGTAGCGGTTCCGGGGTTAGTGTGGGATTGATCATTTTGCTTGCATCATTTTTTGTTATCTGAGGCATGACAGGGCGAGGTCGCGTTTTCGTTTTGCTTATGCATGTGCTGTAAGTCCTGTATATTAAGTTGATTGTTTGATTACATTCTGCCCGTGCCCAGCTCATGTGGTGTAGATTATATAGTGTGAATTAAGTTATGATGTAGGGTTCGTGTCATTACGCATAGAGATGAAAAGTATGTGTATGATTTCATTGTGATTATTCTGTATATTAGATTGATAACACGCATGATTGTTTATATGCTATTCGTGTATATTGACCGTGTGTTTGCATCAATACAGATTATATTGATGTATGTCGCGGCACTATGGCTGCAGGGATTAAAGTGCAGTTGCACACAAAATCGTGGTGGGGGGCCAAATGTAGGGCCCAGAGAGCTCAGGACTTTAGGTCCATATTGTTCATAATAATATGGCAGAACTGAGAAGTTTCATTATTATATGATATTATGCTTTAATTATTTTGCATTGTCATTGATTGTTCATCAATGGCTTTATTCATTATTGATGAATAATGTCTTGATGTCATGTTTATTTGTCAGTGCCAGTTTTATATGTAGCCACTGTGGTTAATATGTGAGATTAAATTTCGTGTATTATTGATTTCTGACTCCGTAATTTGTATTGCGTGTCATATGTATTGTTGTATTGATTGTATGCTTGAGCTAATTTAAACACAATTAGCATACAATAGGTCAAGAAATGGAAAACCTGAGATTGTGGTCCAATAGGGGAGTTAGATTGTCCTCTAGTACTGTAGCACGTGCCAAGGCGATTATTGGTCTATAAACCATTTTCATAAATTATTCCTCTCAAAATTGATAACATGTAAACTTGCACCAACATGTTTTACAGATATACTTTTTTTTTAGCTCTGTGCATCATTAGATGTGGCAAGTCGATACACTGTGTTGGATGTGTTAAGCAGATGGATACCCTCATTTGCGTTCGAACTAAAGCCTCGTGGATGAACAGAAGTAATAGTACAAGTGAACTTCAGAATCGCGTGATCATGGATACGGCAGAAGCACGTATAGAAAGCCAGAGACAGACAGACAGACAGACAGACAGACAGGCAGGAATGCAGGCAGGCAGACAGGCAGACAGACAACAGACACAGAGATTTAGGGAAAGATATAGATAATTACACAGATATAGAGATATAGAAACAGAGGGAGAGAAAGAAAAAGATGAAGAGTGAGATAAAGAGATACACAGAGAGACAGAGCGAGATAGAAGTAGAGATATAATAAATAAATGAATGATCTTTGTTTTTAAAGGGTAAAGAATTGGGCACGCAGACCCGTCTTACATTCTGCCCTTCTTATTGAGAGAGATAGAGTTAGAGATAGAGCGACATATGTGAGTGAGTGAGTGAGTGAGTGAGTGAGTGAGCGAGTGAGTGAGTGAGATATAGAGAATGATGAATTAATGAATTATCTTTACTTTAAAAGGGTGAAGAAATCGAGCACAACAGAAGTAGTACAGTAACAGTAAGCGAGGAAATTAAAAGCAGAGTACAGGTAGGGAATAAAATATACTTTGCCTTGCAACACCTGTTAAAATACAAAATCCTGTCCCAAAACACCAAAATAACAATCTACAAAACTATAATAAGACCAGCCGTCATGTTTGGATTAGAAACGTGGAGCACAATAAAGAAAAATGCACAACAATTGCAGTTTATTTAAATCCCAATGAATTATAAATGTCTTGAAACTGAGCAGACTACGCTGGCTGAGGCATGTAGAAAGAATGGAAGAGAACAGACAAACGAAAATGATGTATGCACAAGAGATGATGGAAACAAGACCAAGGGCTAGACCAAGACAGAGATGAAAAGACAACCTAGAAGAGGATATAAAAGAAACTGGTGTCACCAACTGGAGAGAGAAGATTAGGAATAGAGAGGACAAGAGGCAAACTTTATCCGCAGCAATGAGCCTTAATAATGGCTCAGAAAGCTGAAGAAGAAGGATAGGGCGCGCAGGCCTGTCCTATATTCTGGAATGTATAAAATAGGAAAAAAGTAGGAGCAGCTTTATTACTTAACGATTACAAAGTTGTGACGTTTCGGCGTGAGCCTTAATCATACAAAAACATACAGGACGAAGAAATAGAGAGAGGAGATAAAGTATAGATTCACATGAATACTAAAAAAAAAAAAAATTTTAAAGAGTACTTAGCTGTAAATTGCAAGGTGTGGCTTGTCCGGCGGTGTTTGTCAGGAATGGATATAGTGGGACGTGGAGACTGTTTAAATAGAGACCTGTGACATGTGGTCAGTGGGTTGTAACTGGGGGTGGTGGATGGGGAACCGGGGAGGGGAGAGAGAGTGACGCAATATCGACCTAGCTAGGAGAAATTGAAACAGATGATTGGGGAAGAGGGGTTGCAGAGAAGAGGGGTTGCAGAGAAAATAGCGGGGTTGCAGAGTGATGCTGTGATGAAGTTTAAAAAGTAAGCGGGGTTGCAGAGTGATGCTGTGAGGAAGTTTGAAAAGTAAGCAGGGTTGCAGAGTGATGCTGTGAGGAAGTTTGAAAAGTAAGAAGGGGTGGATTTAGTGGAGAGGTACTATAATGATTGAAGAAGATGATGTTACGTGTAACTAAACAGCGAATTTAATCCATGTGGTTCCAGCGTCCCATAATTTTGAATGCAGCGGTTCTCAAGTGCCAGGCGGCTTGTGTCATCTGCGTGACATTGTTTAATGGCTGTTACCAGAAAATCAGATTTGCCTCTGTGGTTGGGGCCATTGAAATGATTTGGGATTGGTTTCGAAGCATGCTGGGCGATGTCGTACAGATGTTTTTGCATGCGGTCCCCAAATCTGAGGCCCGTCTCACCGATATATGTTATCCTGCATCTTTTGCAAACGATGACATATATCACATTTCGGGACTCGCATGTGAATCCCTCATGAAGAGTGAGGATAGTTTTGGGAAAGGTGATTGTTTTTGTTTCCCAAACTACGGGGCAGGTAACGCAGCGGGGGCGGTTACATTTTCTAGTGCCAACATATGTAAGGCTCTGCTTCAAGTGGCTGTGGACGAGGATGTCCTTAAGGTTTGGCTCACGTTTGTATGCCAATAGGGGTGGATCAGAGCCTTACTGATTTTCTGGTAACAGCGTAACAATGTCACGCAGATGACATAAGGGGTAAATGATCTAACAAGATACGGCGCGCACGCATGAAACATACACACACACACTATATTTTAATGAAGTTCTTCTGACATTCCATGTTTGCACATTTACTAAGATAACTGCTAACAAGTTGGGTTTAGAACTATGCTCTTTTAGAGCATAATTCGTTTGCTGGAAGAAGAGAGAGATATGATCGCTGATAATAATTTTGTCAACCAGATTGTGCTTTTTTTTAAACGTAAAACTGACATTGCATAAATTGCATCTATACACAAGTAAGTTATTATGTGTTTTTTTTTTTTGCTTTAATTTTGACTGTTTACATAGAATTCATGCACGACTCCTACATATTATGCCATAACTTTCTAAGATTCGTATCACGTCAGCTTGTTCTAATGGGAAATCTGGTTTTCTAATTTCCATAATAACTGCACCACTTTGAATAATTTGACATGAAACTTGACGGAGGTTGAGTTTAATGAACTCTAAATATGTTTCATCTGCATTCAGCTTTTCACAGTTTTTTCTCACACAGAATTTTGTTTTGTTGATTTCTATAGATTCTGACACATCTTATTACTGGACAGACTTGCTGGCATGGCTTACATTGGAGGGTGGACAGGCAATGGACAGGTCTATCCTGAATGCACCAGAGAAACGGGTCGAATCGCCGATACAAGCAACATTTCTGAATCTGCAACCATGAACAGGTTGCTGGAACATATCAAACGTGGAGTGGCTGGACAAGAGCGCTACAGTGTGAAGCCCGGAAGACTGGTTGATCAACACAGAACTGGTATCATCAGCCGCCAAACACTGGTGGAAGTAGTGAAGATGGGATCGGAGCACTTACAGACTAATCGTCCGATGAGCAATGAGGATGATCCACTGACTAACTAATTAACATCTTATTATTATACTATACAACAACAACAACAACAACAAAATCAGGAGCCTATGCAACCACCACTCAGAGCATGAGAAAGGAGCTACAGGCAGCAACAGAAGCAATTTCCTGGTTGGTGAAGCAGAACGACTGGCATGGGGTCATTGTAACAGACTTCCGAAGCAATTACGGAGAATCGAGAGACATTTTTTTCCCCGCACGGAGTGGCTCAAGCTTTTATGGGACTCTCTGTTATCCAGCTTGACGTGGATATACTGTCTAGGTCATACAAGAGTCAAAAGCAATGAGAAAGTGAACAAGCTACCAGGGACGGCATCAATTCAGGGTACCATAAGAATGGACAAGGAGGAGATTGCAAGAGCCATCATGGACAAGCTGCGTATGGAGGACGACATAGGAGTGAATAACAACAATCATATCAAGAGGATAATCGAGTTGGGGGGAGGGGATGTGGACGTTTCTTCGAACGTGGGTTTCTTCGTTACCTACAACCAGAGCGTGACTGGCTCCCACCAGCGGGTGCACGCTTCAGTGGGTGTTGGAACGGAAGGCAGAGCATGTATGGGAATGCCCTGAGTAGAGGAATGTCAGTTTCTGATTACAGATTACTAACCTACTCCAGATTACAAATTACTTGGAAGAAAAACCCTACTCCATGTGCTTTCTTTAGCTTCATCTCTCAAAAACCGTATCATGGATTAACTGAAGCGTCAGAATTGCTCTGCATCAAATTTTTCGCAATACCTCCAGCTTCGCTAGGATAGAACGTGTCTTACAAAGAGCAAGAACATTGTATCGCTGATCTTATAAGACTCACAGCACGCCTATAAGTCACAGCGAACCAGATCTGACGAACATGGTCGGTGGTGGAGCACAGTGATGTCGTGATTGGCTAAATACTGTCTCACAGGCAAAGCGCTATGTCTGGCACATTGCTTTGGTGCAAAATCCAACCGACGGTCATCATCTTTCATGCTTTTTCTACCTTCCGAAAATCGTTTGTGCCGTTCAAAAACGCATGCACGAGACAAGCACTCATCACTGTAGGCCTCTGTCAGTAACTGAAAAGTTTCCACCACGGATTTCTTCAGCATCACGAGAAACTTGATGTTAACTCACTGTTTCGTTTGCACTGCGCTATTTTTCGACAGAGTGTAGGTATACGTCTCGTACTTGAACACGCGCCCGCTGGTGTTGAGTAAAGCTATGGAGGTGAGTCTTATCTTACAGCGACAGGTTAGAACATGCTTTCCATGTAACCACCTGTCTTTCACTCTCGACTCCCAAGCTCTAGGGTCAGTGTAGGTTTTTTTAAGAGTGTCAGAGCTCGTAAATAGAGGTGTATGATTTAGTTTTGTGAAAAAGATAGAAAGAGTGAGGAAAGTGGGCAGAAACAAAAGTGCCAGAAAGTAAGATGAGCACGTATAACTGAAGAATATAACAGCAATCCAGTACTGCGGCAAACGCCCTTTTTCAAGGATCACATTAAAAAAAAACAACACAAAAAATAGATTAAAAATTAAACAGTTAGCTTTTTGGCATCCTCTTTACACGAGCAGTTTCTGTGACATAAATAATAGCAAGTAGAAACTTAGTTTGAACATGAACAGGTCAAATAAGAAAATAATGGGAGCTGCAGCCACTAATACGATCGTATAATCAGAAGTTGCCTTGTTCAAAATTCGAGTTTTTCAACCGCAGTATTGATTGCGTTGAATGTTCTATGGTCTGGGTCATCACCATTGCACTCCGGACATGTCCGTAGATGCTCAGATCCTCCCCCCCCCCTCGCCCCAACATATACATCAGCGTCTTGTGGTGACAGTGCCTGCCATGTGTTAGCCAACATTTGTCTTGCATGTCCAGTATGCCTCTAGTTCCTGCTCATCTTATCTTATATCTTCCCGTGCCGTTAGACGTCACATAGGGCTCACAAAGTAGTTCGCCAATTTTTCCTGTCTTCGGCGAGTCTTTCAACCTCATCAAAGGATTTTATGCCTGTTAATTTGCCCTCTCTTAATAATGTCCTCTTCAGAGTTTCACGCGGTCTGCCTCTTTTTCTTCGGCCTGTTGTGTTCCACTTGATAGCTTGTTTTAAGATTCTCTGATCATTTCTTCTCATCAAGTGACCAACATATGTCCATCTCCTTTTCCTGATCTCCCATGAGACTGGTTGTTGTTCAGTCATCTGTCTTATCTCTGCATTGTTCTTGAATTCATTCCACTTGATGCCGAGTATTTTCCTTAGGCATGTTTTCAAAAGAGTCTAATTTCTTTTCTATTTCTTAGTTGTTTTCCAGCTTTCGCATGCATAAATGAGAGTGGATATTACATTTGAATTGAATAGTCTTAACTTGGTTTTTGTGCTTATAACTTTTGAATTCCATATGTTCTCAAGATTCTTGAAGATTGATGCTGCTTTTGCAATTCTGATCCTAACTTCCTTTCTAGTGTCACCATCCTGGTCTATGTAGCTGCCAAGGTATGCAAATTGATTGACTTCTTCAATATCTGTCCCTTCTATGTGTATTTTTCCATTTTGATTGAGAGGAATTTTCATTATTTTTGTTTTGTCCTTGTTAACTTCAAGTCCTATTTTGCTAGCCAGTGAAGACAGGCTATCTGTTTTTTCTTGCATGGAATTCACATTATTACCGATAAGAGTTATGTCATCAGCAAAATCAAGATCTTCTAGTTGGGTAGTTCCTGCCCATGCCGACCTGTAATTCCCAGCTCTCTCAGTCTGAGCTGCAATGTAGATTGACTGCCCTCGAAGTCCTCCACTCTGCCTATCTCCCTGAGCGCGCTAACAATTTTAGCTCCATCCAGTGGTTGTTCATCTGCGATGATGGCAGGGCCAGCCAGTCTATCAGCTCTCTCATTTCCCTGGATGTCCACATCCCCTGGGACATAGATGAAAGTGACTCTTGTGAATCGTTGATTTCTGCAATGGCTCAAGCCACTGCCTGCGTACAGAACATGCTCCGACCTTCTGGATCATCCTCACTGAATCACTTAGTACGCAGACACGGGTGTAGTCTTGTGACTCCAACCACACGAATGGTTTCGTTACTGCCATCACCGCCACCGTCATGCTGCTTGTGAACATAGCGAAGGCACCGCTGGCTTCCTGGATTGTTCTGCCCTCCAAAAGTGCTGTGAATCCCCATACACTCATTTTGATGTCGTACAACGGACCCAGCTGTGTAAATCACACTATCTGCCTCATTGGAGTTTTCACTGACGAGGGAGAGAAAGAAAGTGGATTCTGCTCCCTGCTTCTCTTGTCAAGCGTGACAATATAAGAGGAGGTGTCCCTGACCACTGGAGGCACAGATACCCATTCCTCGCCAGGGTTGATGTTGGGTTCACAGACCTGCTTGATTACATCTTCTGCACGAAGCTTTGGACTCATACTTCGTTAACTGTTACAGCACTTCCTCGCTGGTAGGGAAGAAAACCGATTCAGATGACAAAAAAACACGTAAATAATTGAAGATAATTTGTAAGCAAGTAGAAAGGAAATGAAATAGACTGGATCAGGAAGTGACAGAAATGCAGGGGATGATAATCAGTGACAGGTAAACAGTGAACGGGGGGACAACCGAGAATTAGTGCAAATTACTGTGGGTGATTGGTCGAATTTGAGAATGTGACGAGGGTCAAAGGAAGGTGCTGAGATCGACTTCCGCTGTTGTCACTCTCCAGTCTACCAAGATATTGGGCGAGCTGTGTTGAAGACTGCCTCCGAAGGCGAAGAATAAGCTGCCTACACGATGAGGTTCACTGGATTACACTCATGGCTACAGTTGTTAAACGGGAATATAAAGCATCATGCACATCAGTCCCGTAAAAATGAGTCTTTGCAGCGTCACAAGAGGGGAAAATGCGAAAATGTGGGTGAAATGATGAAATTGAAATTTAAAAAAGACAAACAATAACTAACATAGACGAAACAACTATGATAATAAAAAGAACATAATAACAAACAACGCATAACAAACAAAACAAAAACAAAGGTGCTCACATCTTAGAACTGAGAAAAAAGATTATTGTGATGATAAAAAAGCGACTACAAATTCACATAACTGACAACATGTAACAGCACTAAAAAACTCAAGTCAAAAATGTTTTAATACAATAAAAATAATAATAATAATAATAATAAATATAATAATTATAATAAATATAATAATTATAATAACAACAACAAAATCACACAAGCATCTACTATTTTGCTCATCTACTGAAGTAAAGGTACAAGATATGGTGACACATTCATTCAAAAGCTATTTACCACCAAACTGAAACAATTTTTATAACACATGCTTTTAAAAGAAAATGCCAAGAAAGACAGTTTTATACATACAAATGAAATTGTCACACAAAGCAGCTGTTTATAATCTGGCTACCTAAAAATAGTTTTATGTATACAAATGAAACATCACACAATGCAGCTATTCCTAAACATAACTTTGTTCATAAAAATGAAATTTTCACACCAAAACTGCTAATTATAAACTAGCTACCTAAACATAATTTTGTACATAAAAATGAAACTGTCACACAAAGCAGCACTCTCCCAAGTGAAAGTTTAAAAAAAAAAGGCACACTCTTAACATATACAAAATATACATAATCTCTGTATTAAGCACTGCACAGCAGCTATTGATTATATGTATTGTTTGAATTACATTTATCCTTGATGTTGGATAATACAAGTAACAACAGTATTAACAGATATGTTGACACTCATAGACCAGACCAAACTGGTTATATTGGTTTGGATGTAATGAACGGATTTCACTTAAAACAAAAAAACATATCAAGAAATCATGAAGAACAAAATGACAAGTCTTAAGTCTGCACTGAGGTCTATGAAAACACTTTTAACATATAAGTGAAGAAGTACAGAGGACATTTAGAAATCATGAAGAACAAAATGACAGGTCTTAGGTCTGAACTGAGGTCTATGAAAACACTGCTAACATGTAAGTGAAGAAGTACAGAGGACATCAAGGTTACTCAGAGGAAGGCTGCTAAGAAAAATTCCCAAGAACTAAAAATAGGTTGGGGGCACATTTGTAGCATAGTGGTTAGTGCAGACTTCCCTTGTGGCAATGGCTGACGGGTTTCAAATTCATCTGGAATCGCCCGTCCAGCTGTAGAGGCAAGGGAAGGAAAGGTGGCCAAGTGAGCTCACATCACTCTCTACTCTGTTGACAGGCCAAGGAAAATATGACGACTAACGTCACGGAAAATCTGATCACTAACATCATATCCTCTAGGTGGTTCTATGGGACATAGGGATACATTTTCTGTTTTCTTTAATTTTTTTTTGTTTTGTTTACTAAACTTAATTGAAAGAGAGGATAATTTCCTCTTTTGTGTGTGTGTGTGTGTACATGCATGTGTGTGTTTTTTTCACTCAATTTGGATTCTGGTGATTCATGCACATGAATATATATAATACCTTTTTTTTTTTTTTCATCATTCACCGACATGTACTGTGCTAAACTGGCATGCACTGCCACATACGCAGATATTCTCCATCTTCAGACACAGTGCCAATTTCTGCAGCTGGATCTATTGCAGGAGTGTCTGGAGTGGGTCCCAAACCCACAAGCCTTCAGATGAGAAGACAGGTCACTCTACCACTACACTGCCTATACAAAATATGAATGGATATTAATTTGAGTGAATATTCAAGATTTGCAGAGGACATCTGGGTGCAGGAGTAATTTTCAAGCTGGTGTTCTTAACCAGGTGTATGCACACAACTAGGGGGAGGGAGGGGGTATGGAAACCAAATGCTGCAGGTATGGGAATAATCTCTGAACAAGGTACGGGAACCAAATGATGGTGATATGGGAATAATCTCTGAACAAGGTACGGGAACCAAATGATGGTGATATGGGAATAATCTCTGAACAAGGTATGGGAACCAAATGATGGAGGTATGGGACTCAGTCTCTGAACAATTCTGATATGTGAAAAACTTTTGTTATATTACAATTTTCTTTAATTTTTCCCATGCTGCAGCGTCTGTGCCAGACACAATGCGCGGGTCTTGATATGTATAGGGGATAAGTGTAAAAGTGAATGTAAGAAATTATTTCCATGTTATAAGTATACGTATTATACATCCAAATAGCTGTTAATCTATGAAGTTTTTATAAATGCAGTATGTTTTAGGAAAAAAAGAGGTAACGTGATGTTTTTAGACAATAATTGTGTCTTACTTACCACTGGATAGGTCTAGAGCGACGCTAGTTATCATCTGAGATGTCTAGATCGACTTATTGATGTCGTATTGTGATTATATGTGCCAAAAATTGCTAAAATGTCTGAAATAACCTTCTAACTACTTCTCCAGTCGTCTAATATGTCTAGATCTACATAGGGATACATTCAAAAACAGTTCTCTAGTCATAGGGGGACATGTTTACCTCCGAAGTCATACAAAAAAGCTGAAAACTTTGATTGAAAACAATGAATTGGACTAGCATTTGACTCTGTTGTCAATAATACTTTGTGAAAAGAATGCTGGGTAAATGTGACTGTACACATAACATGCAATCTAAAAATTCAATCAATTTTACACCGAAACAAACCAGAGACCTATCCAAAGGCCCAAGGCAGGAGCATGGAAACTGGATGCGGCGTGTCACAAGGCCGATGGCAGGGAAAGAGTTAAAGCTACTCTATTCCTAACTTTCCATACAAAAACTAAAACCAAGCTATTGACATCTTCTGAACATATGCCTAACAGGACTAGTGATGATGATTTTGACAGTCTGGCAAAGGAGTACACTGTCATACAAAAAAATCCATTGGTGGTCTGTAACCATACCCTCAAAATAGATATGGTCATGTCCTGACTGCAGTGATGCTACTTCCTGCGATCAGTTACTCTGTGAAAAAAAGGTGAAGAAGATTATACAACCACATGGACTGTCAGAACTTTGTACGGGCAAAGTCAGATGGGAGAGCTACCCACATAATAAAGAGTAGACATGGTTTAGAGGAGACTAAAATCATTAAAAAAAAAGTTCAGAACCGTTCGCTGGTGATACACCAAAGTAGCAGAGACTTCCACGGGTGCCTGCCATCTACACAATCCACTCAGGCAAAGGACCAGGCCAGACCTATGGTGGTGCTGATAACCAGAGACAAACTGCTGTATTTGTCAGAGAGAGAGAGAGAGTGACTGGTGTTGATGTGTGAGCAAACAATGTAGAAGAATAAGAAAGGGTGCCTGTTGGTAACGTGATTAGTGCACTAGTCCCATGGGGAAGGTTGGTGATTTGAACCCAGCCAAAGGTGCCTACCCAGACACCCAGGTCACCCAGCTGCAGAAATGGTACCTGGATTCTTCTGAGGCTGGGGAATGAACAAACGAATGAATGAACAAATATACTTTATTTTCAAAGGGTTAAGAACTGGGCACGCAGGCCCATCTAACATTCTGCCATTCTTCATACAGCTTTAATTCAGTCACAGTCATTCAGCATTTGTTAATGAGCATAATAATCATGAAGAAACAATTAAATGACTACATAAATAAATAATAAACTTATTATCTCTTGTCCATGTACTCCACACTCTGATTTCTGTAACAGCATGAAATAAACTTGCATTCTTACATTCATTCAAAACTAACAAATTTATAGAAAAGCAGTATAAAAAAAATAACAAGCAAGCCATTCTTTAAACTACTTTAGACTATGCTTAGGGAGGTATATAGTCCATATCAAACATGTTGACAAAGTTTGAAGGTATAAGAACGAATATTACTTATAAGTTTTACATGAGTTGGTAGGGCATTACAAAAGTGGGCAGCTGAATAAGAGAAGCTTTCTTTTAAACATGTCAAAGTATGGGAAGGAAAAGGCAGGCAGACATTATGCTGATCATATCACTTTCTTGTGTCTCAACAGGTCAAGGATAATATGGATGCTATACCACATCCATTAGGTGCTCCATGACATAACAGGGGAACTTTTATCTTGAAGAAAAACTGAATGCCATAGGATAACTGCAGAAGAATTTTATCATGTTTCATGAAAACTGAGTGCCATAGGATAACTGCAGAAGAATTTTATCATGTTTCATGAAAACTGAATGCCATGGAATAACTGCAGAAGAATGTTATCAAGTTTAAGGAAAACTGAGTGCCATGGGATAACTGCAGAAGAATGTTATCTAATTTAAGGAAAACTGAGTGCCATAGGATAACTGCAGAAGAATGTTATTAAGTTTTAAGGAAAACTGAGTGCCATGGGATAACTGTAAAAGAATTTCATCAAGTTTAAGGAAAACTGAGGGCTATGGGATAACTGCAGAAGAATGTTATCAAGTTTAAGGAAAAATGAGTGCCATGGGATAACTGCAGAAAAATATTATCAAGTTTTAAGGAGAACTGAGTGCCATGGGATAACTGCAGAAGAATGTTATCAAGTTTAAGTAAAACTGAGTGCCATGGGATAACTGCAGAAGAATGTTATCAAGTCTAAGGAAAAATGAGTGCCATGGGATAACTGCAGAAGAATGTTATCAAGTTTTAAGGAAAACTGAGTGCCATGGGATAACTGCAGAAGAATGTCATCAAGTTTTAAGTAAAACTGAGTGCCATGGGATAACTGCAGAAGAATGTTATCAAGTTTTAAGGAAACCTGAAAGAATATTTTTCTTGCAGAGTTCCTCAAAGGGAGCCTGCCAAATGCTAAGGGCCGAAACTACTAAATGACATACATATTTTTATAGCAAATAGCACTAAAAGGAGGGTGCACCATGAACATTAAAAAATCTGAATTCATGGCGGAGGGACCCTGAGTAGAAAAGAGACTGAGAAAATCTAATGTAAATATATGTCACAATCATGTGCCAGGATATAATCATTGTATACACACAGCTTAGCTCACAAATGTCCCTTCTTGGATATTTTTAGTGAGTATTCATGCAGAAACGTCTCCTAAATTCATGAATCAGAAACATGTGCATATATTATAAGCACCAGTTTTGTTTTTCGGTTTTTTTTTTAATTCCCTGAAACATCTATACACATTTTTAGAGATATGAGTAATCTCCAAACCATCACAATCCCTAAACCATCACAATCTCCAAACCATCACAATCTTTAAACCATCACAATCTCCAAACCATCACAATCTCCAAACCATCACACTTGAACTTAAATACAGTGGTTCTACTTCTTTTCACTTACACACACACATAAAAATACCCTGGTCCACCCAAAAACCAGACCATAAATTCACACACAATATAAAAGCACATCTACTAAAGTATTCCTGCTATGCAGAAGATATCACATGAAACAGTTTGAATTACAGGGTGTCCAAAAAACAAAAACAAACAAACAAAAAACTACCTGGTTTTGAGTGGCAAATATATCTCATACTTTTCAGAACAGAACCTCCTTGCAAATTTTATAAATATAAACTTCAGTTTTCAAGTGTCTTCTTCTTCTTCTTCGTTCGGTTCTAACACCAAGACTGCCCTGTGATTCTACAGGATTTACTCCTGTGGTCTTTGATAGGTCCCATGGTTCTCCTGTGGTCCCCGAGAGGACCACAAGAGATCCCTGAGAGGACCACAAGAGATCCCTGAGAGGACTATAAGAGATCCTCGAGAGGACCACAAGAGGTTCAGAGTACTGTGGGGCTTGGGCCTGTATTTTTGGTGGGTCACAGAAGCAGGATTACGTGACACCATGGTTTTCGTTGCACCAGTTTAATCTAGAGTTGGACTTTCTCACCGGAAAACCTTGATGTGTTTTAGATATCAGTATATCCCTGGCAGGTGAGAGCTGGTTGCCCATCCAGCCTAGAGTTGGACTTTCTCACTGAAAAACCTCAACATGGGACATCCATGTATCCCCGCCAGGTGAGAGGTGGTTGCCCATCCAGTCCAGCATTGGACTTCCTCACTAGAAAACCTCCGCGTGATTAGGATATGCATACATCCCCATCAGGTGCGTCGTGGTTGCTTATCTAGATTGCACTGGTCCAATGTCTCTGATTTCAGCATTTTGTGGTCATGTCCACTACCCTTCCTACTTGTGACCAGGATGGAGCTTTTGTCCAGAAGGATGAATCCTCGCCGCTAGTAAGTTTCACCCCTGGGTTAAGCCAGTTTAGGCATATTATCCCTGTATGGGCGTGTTTAGGACGTGACTGATCTCTAGAGCGGAGGGTACTGTGACATGAGTTTCATCAAGTTTCACCCCTGTGTTAAGTCGGTTTAACCATATTTCACCAATATGGGTGTATACTGGACATGGCCGGCCTCTAGAGCAGAGGTGCCATGGTATGAGTAGCTCTTGCCGCGAGACTACTGGACATATCGATTAAGCTTCACTTTATCCTTTCCATCACTTTTTCACCACGGCGGCGCCCGGCAACCTTAATCACATTTTCTTCATTGGCCAGGAGGAGCTTCATTCCACACGTGGCAGCCAAAGAATCTCACCAGGAATGTCTTAGTTTAACCCCTGGGTTAAGCCAGTTTAGGCAATCCACCCCAGTATGGGTATATATAGGTTGTGGCCGGCCTCTAGAGCAGAGGTGCCATGATTTGAGTAGTCCAGACCTCGAGACTACTGACTACTTCACTTAATCCTTTCCTTCACCTTTTCCACGACGGCACTGTGCAGCAACCCTAACTGCATTTTTCTTCATTGGCCGGGAGGAGTTTCACCCCATGCACGGCAGCTGAAGAATTTCGCCAACAGCGTTCAAGTGTTAACCCCATGCACGGCAGCTGAAGAATCTCGCCAGCAGCGTTCACGTGTCAAGTATGAAATATTTGTCCGTAGGTAACAGAAAATACAGAGTGGCAATGCTTACAGAATCAGATTACACCCATTCAGTCACTGCATTGCCACAGGAAAATGTACATTTCACATCAAGTTTGGAGATGTGAAATCTGTCACAAATGTGTCTAAAGAAAAGAATAGAGCTAAAAAAAAAAGGAAGTTCTGAGCAATAAACCTACATGTAACTGCCATCAGCTGTTAATATAAACTAATGATTTATACAGTGTATAATAAACATCAGCAAATATAAATTCTCAAGTTTTCTTTTTTTTTTTTCAGTCTGATACCCTGTGTATTAAATTAAATGGAACTATTCTAAAGCAGGTGCAGAAATTTAAATACCTTGGAGCAATAATAACTTCAGATGGGAAATACAGAACAGAAATTACGAACAGAATAGGCCAAGCAAAGACTGCATTTCAGAGAATGAGAAACATATTATGCAACACATCTTTATCAATGAATGTTAGAAAACAAGTCCTAAAATGCTATATTAAGCCTATCTTATTATATGGAAGTGAATCATGGACAATAGGCAAGTCTGCACAAAAATCATTGGAAGCAGCAGAAATATGGTTTATTAGAAGAATGTTGTAAATTCCCTGGACAGCGAAAATAACTAACGGAGAATGTTTGAGAAGAGCTGGAGAGACAAAAAAATCTTGTAAAAAAAAAATAAGAGAGAGACAATGTACTTTCAGAGGACATGCAGTGAGAAAAGGTGGCATTGAAAATATTATAACAGAACAAAATAGAGGGAAGAAGATCCAGAGGAAGAACAAGAGAAGTGATACTGGACAGTCTGACGGGATGGTGTGAGAGGAGATCACCAACTGAGCTGATGGCCTGCATGAAGAATCGTGTACTCTGGAGAAGCATAATAGCCAATGCCAGTCGGTATGATGATGACCCTGTGTATAGTGCAAAAACAGTTCAGTAAAAACAAATAATACAAACTAAATTGGATTACAACTTTAAAAAAGTAGCCTAAAACATATTAAAAAAAAAGGCACCCCTGAACAGTAAATATAATTAACCTATTTACTATGTTTTGTATGAAGTTCTGCATGAAGGATCGTGTACTCTTGAGAAGTATAATAGCAAACACCAGCTGGCATGGCACCTGATGATGATGACTATGTTTTGATATCAAAATTTCATTCTTCCACATTTGTGTTATGGACACGTTAGAAATTCATGCGTTCTATGCCCATGTTGTTAACACTGTCCTAATAAACTAATCTTTGCAATTTGATCCACTCCAGATGAACATCACAGACCTACTTTTAGTTCTTCATAAAATATCTGCATGCATGCAGTGATGAGGAGGCATGTCAGCATGCTTACTTTAAGTATGCTAGTTAGACCACATTATATTATCTTGTTCTTGTTCTGTTCTCCTGAAATGTGAGCAGAATGTTCTTTGCAACTTTTGTGGTGAAGGTGTTGAAGCAAAAGCATGATGTTGAATGGAAACAGATGGGTGTATAGGAAAGTAGATGGAGGTGTATGGGACAGTTTAACAAAAAGACAGAAAAAGCAAGGAAAGTGGGCAGAAACAAGAATGGTAGAAAGTAAGATGAGCACATACAAATGAAGAACTTACAACAATCCAATATTTCAGCAAAAGCCTTTTTCAAGGATCACATGCAAAAACAACACAACAGAAAAAAAAAACATGAAAAATGTATGAAAAATATATAGACTTAGCCTTTTGGCTTCCTTGTAAGAAAGTCCGGCATGAAATGCACCCAGACAGACAAAGCAGAGCACAAAGTGAAAGCCAACGATTGGCTGAGAAATGTCGTATAGAGCTTATCACAAAGGGCATCATGTGGTAAACAACATGGCATTATGCCACAAATATCCATAGCTGGTCACCATTGGATACCCATGGCCCAAACAAAGTTGCCCTGAGGGTGCAGATGATAAAAGAGTGAGAGGACATGATAGGGGGGAGTCAATAGAGAAAGGTTCAGAAGAACACTGAGACGATAAGATTGCTTGCTCAGCACATCTAGACATGGGAGCTAACAAAGCCTACTATGAGCTAGAGATGAAGAACAGAAAGGGTTGGAAAATAAATTGCATCTGGCAACTATGAGGAAATGCAGTAAAGTGAGTGGGATCAAGACAAGAAAGAAAGTAGGGTATGGGAAGGAGAGACAGGAAAAGGCAGCAATTAGGTGGAGATGTAGTTTAAAGAAAGATGAATTTATTGTACATTCCAGCTCTGGGTGGAAACAGCCTGTATGGAAAAAAAGGTGGTGTTCCAGAGCTTTCCGAGGTCGTTCATCTGAAAAACAGGAGTGGATTGCAGTTACAGAGATGTCCCATTTTCCTTGATGGTCTCTTTGGCAGAAGTGCTCGGAGACTGGTGTCAGTGTCCTATTGGATATGTCCTTCAGATGCTGGTGAAACCGATCTCCTAAGCGTAAGCCAGTCTCCCATATATACTTCATATCACAATGCTTGCATAATGGCATAAACGACATTGCTAGAAGTGCAGGTAAAGCCCTCCTGAACTGATAACGCGGACTTAGGGAAGGAAACCTAGTTTGTCTGAACAATAAATAGACAAGCACCGCGTCCATGGCGACCGCAACATTTGGTACCAGAGAAAGTTGTGTCTATTGACTTGAGGCAACTTCTAACTAATAGGTCCTTGTCCCATCTGTATGCCACGAGTGGAGGCTCTGCAAAGAGTTCACATGTCAGGCTCAGTCTGGAGAAGTTGGAGATGACAAAATAAGATGTCCTTAACCGCCAAACTGTGGGGGCGGTATGTAAGTACCAGTTTTACTCTGTCCGAGCTGTAATTATTTAGTGTCACTGCAGTCAGGACATTCTCACACCTGCTCTGCTGCTTCTTCCAGTAATAAATATAAGGTGTGACTACTGATTGTCCCTGTTGTGTGCTGATCATGGATTCACTGCTTCCATCTATAGAAATTCTTCCTTCACTTTGTCTTATCTAAAGTTCCTTCATTCTACATTCAAATTTTCAAACATGCCTAAGTGATCCACTCTCCATCTGACACACTGGCTCCACTTTAACATCCTCGTGACACAAGCTTCAGAAAACATGTAGGAGATCAGTACAAGGATGAGAATATTTTTCTTAAAAATGAATGAATTTATAAACACTTATACACACGCTGCACATAACAAAGATGACAGTTGTTTTAATGCAATGCCGAAATCACACAGCACAAACAAATCACATTTATATGTATATAAATCACATGGATGGAAAGATGATTCCACCTGATATAGTTATATTTTGCTTGAGTTACACAAGGCACAGCTTCAAGTGTAGCCCACAATCTGTCTTTTTTTTTTGTTTTTGTTGTTTTTGTTTGGGCTCACTTTTAAAAGCAAAATACTTCACAGACAAAAACAAGAGAAAATAATGGCCGTGTTTTACAGCACTGCTGTTTTTGTTTTTTTTTTTTTTTTTTTTTTTTTTTTTTTTTTACAAACTGCCAATGTCTTTCTTCTTATTTTTAGAAATAATTTTCCTAATTAAGCCCAGTCACAGCAGAAACAGGTGACTTGGCTGATATTTGCTGAAATATTATAACTACAGGTAGGTGAACACAAAACCGGTCTCAGCATATGCAACAGCATGAAACAGCATCCTGCAGAGAAATATGAAACTTAACATGAAAACTGTAATTTTGCATTTGAGGCTGGTTTTATGTGCACCCCAGACACAAAATATAGTTTTCACGTCACATTTTGTCATTTCCATGCTGCGACATAATTCAACACTGGTTATGAGAAGCCGGGGGATGGTTTTATGTGTATTATTCTACATAAGTCTTTAACTTTTAATCACACAGCATAAACTCCAGCCAACTCTTGCCCAACACTATAGTTTTCAAATTCTTTGTTTTAAAATTACCCCATTTCACTAGCAGAGAGTCCATCTTGGAGTTTAAAAACGGCTTGGATCATATTTACTTACTCATAAATGGACATTCAAGGCCTCTCATAATGGCAATCTGCCTTTATCTCAAACAAGCATAAATATTTCTTTATCACAGACAAGTCTTCCTTAAGGCAGGCAACTGTAAATTTTCCCTAATCTTTGTCAAAGTGTCAATTTTCCATTATCTTGGGAAAATCTATACTTTTGTTTACCAGAGATAAATGTGAACTAAACATCAGGCAACTTTTACCTAATTTTAGCCATTGTGTGAATTTATCATTATCTTGGGCAAATCTATGCTTTATTTCAAATATAAGCTTTACTTCAGGCAACTGTAAGATTTCCCTTATCTTGAGTAATAAATAATGCATGTTCTCTTACCTCAGACAAGTATAAACATTCCCTTATCATAGGCAAGAGGAAGTTTTCCCTTAAAGCAGGAAATTGTGAATTTCCTATTACCTTGATTTATGTGTGTGGTCTCCCTTGTCTAAGCAAGTGTGAATTTTCCTTTGGGAAATGTAAAATTTCTGTTATCTTTACAAAGCTGAATTTCCCTTATCTAGCCAAGAATTGCTCAGAAAACTTTACAACTTTCCTCAGTACTGTACAAATCACTTCTTATTTCAGACAAGCATAAAAGTTCCCAATTTCTTAACACAAGACACAGGCTTCCCATCCATCCCAGGATAGCAGAGATCTCTAGAGGTAGTTCAGCAAAGTCAGGCAGCCACACCAGCCACTTCCATCATCAGCTTTCCCCTTCTGGCATCTGTGGTGAAGTCGGTGATGACACAGATGTAGGGGACAGTGGCATGGACAGTGAAATCCTCAGCGTTGATAGTGGATCAGATACATAACCTTTGAAAATGAAAATTAAAAAAAAATAAAATAATTATGATCCATTAACTCTTCCCGTGCCAGAGGAAGAAACACGGACATTCAGATGGTTGCCAGAATAAAAGCGCGGGTCTTGATATGTATAGGGGGTATAGTTGTAAAATGGAATGGAAAACTGTATTTCCATGTACTTCCGTGTACTTATTATGTTTCAAAGTATAACTAAATGTATGAAAATTTCATAAATGCAGAGTTTTTTAGGAAAAAAAGAAGTAATGTGATGTTTTTAGACAATGACTGTGCCCAGCTCACCATCGGCTAGGTCTAGATCTACACTACTTACCATCTGAGATGTCTAGACCTACTTGTCGATCTCATATTGTGATTCCATGTTGCATTCTCGCTAAATTAATTTCTGAAATAACCTCCTAACTACTTCTCCAGTCGTCTAATATGTCTAGATCTACTTGGGATACATTCAAGAGCAGTGGGGTGGTCACAGACCATGTCCATACCCCTATCTACATCATCAAAATTTGAAAATTTTCCATGTTTCTCTTCCTTTTTCCCGCTCGGCATCGCTCATAACTAAGGACTCTTTCACCATTTTGAAAAGTGTCACCGGAAACAATGACGAAATATGTATAATCTAAATATTACACCGGTTGTTTTATTGAAACAAATGAATTGTCACTACAACGACTACGGCACGCAACTCAGTAACTGGAAGTTCGCACTATAGTGACAATGGCACAGGATGAGTTAAATTCTTAAAATGTTATCTACTACAGAAAAGTACTGAGTGTTAAAATTAACTTCAGATTAAATATGGAGTGTAAAGGTAAAATCTCTGTTTCCATGCCATTAAGGCGTACTGGGGATACAGTGTAAGGCCCGTATGTCCAACTCCTTCGGCACATGAAAGTGTGATGTGGTCACATCATTTACCTTCCCAGATCTCTCTGGTACCCATTTTTAGAGGCTGGGTGGACCCCAGGACCTTTCTGGTGTGTACCAGAAAAAAAATCCCTCTGCTGGGACTTGAAGCCAGTACCACCGGAATAATAAACTGAGCACCTAACCACTCGGCTAACCAGGCAGCCAAAGGCGTGGTTCTACACCATTTTTAATTTAGGTTCTCTAAGAGCACATCAACAGTAAAGCAAAAGTTGTTCCCATGGAATGGGAGCTAAAAAGATGTTTAAACACATGGGCTGATCACCCGGTAATTTCTGCTTAGGGTCATGAGAAGGTTAGCTGACAGTACAGTAATCTGTCATCTCATTTGAAAAGGTTGTGGGTTTGTGACCTTGCCGCTATCTCCCTCTAGTCAAATGACCTGTAAAAAATGGCTACACAGTATACTAGTGCCAGGCTGGATAAAGCAATCTCTAAAAAAATGGACTCTAAGCAAAAAAGTTAGAGAGAAGGATAAATGCCGCAGAAATGTGGATCTACCGAAAATCACATCATTTATCATGGTTAATAAAAAGAACAAATGCACAAGTATAAGAACAGCTCCAAGTACAATGTGAGCTTCTAAAAAAAAAACAAAAAACATAAGGATCAAGAAAACAAAATACTCTGGCCATGTCAAAAAACACAAAGATATCCCGAACACCATACGAGAAGGTAAAGTAGAAGAAGAAGAAAAAAACAACAGAGCAAGAGGACGACCGGAAGATAACACACGAGAATGGACATGATACAGCTTGACAGAGCGCACCATTACGGCGAGGGATCGACGAAACTGAAGATTCATTATTGCCACTTTTCATACAAAAGACAGCACATAATGATGATGGAAAAAAAAAATAGAGAATATCTGCTTGCAGGGTAAGGCACACTGGACTGCTTCACACACACACACACATACATGTGATGACAATTGAAAAAAAAAAATGGAGCAACACTCTGGTAACACATGAAGTCAATCCATCTACAAAAAACAGTATCATGGCAACCTGCTACTGCTGGGAAAGCAATGGCAACCAAGCATGACACTGACCACACTCCCCTCTGGTGAGCCACCAGCTAAAGGAAAAATATGGGCGCTAACACTGTATGTCCTTTACACTTCAGTGGCAAGAAACATGTCCTGGCCACATTCTTCATGTGTACAAGCACATGTTACTTCATGTACAAATGACACTATTCACCTTTCTCAATGGGTGCCGTCATATTCTACAACGAAAGAAGAAGTTACTGTACTTACAATTTTTATCCAACTATACTTACCATTTTTATCCAACTGTGGGTAAGGGAACTTTCTCTTATCATCACTTAGGCTAGAGACACTGGATTTAAAATAGAAAAATGTACATGATCATGACACTAACAGTTAACTTGTTCAGCTTGTACAGAGGGTAAACATAGAATAAAGTTGTGAACAACCATGCAACCTCACAATAAACCCTTGTACACATACCTTTATGTCTGCATTGAAATGGCAGATAAATAAACTGTATTCATTCATTCATTCATTTGGATGTCCCTTGAGGAACTTTGCCTCCCTAACAGCACTCCTGTAGGCCTCTCAGTTATGAGCAAGATGGCCTGTTGCCGATGCATCCATTCGCAGATCATCAATGATGTCTTGCAGCCATCTTTGCCTTGGTCTTCCTCTCTTTTATTTTTCCCATTATGTACCCTTCCAAGATGGTCTTCTCTAGATTATCATGACATTTAATGTGTCCAAAATATTTAAGTTTTCTCTCTTTAATCCTCTTTACTAGCCAGCCTTCTTCAATATTAAGCTCTTGTAATATGGATATATTTGTTCTTTTTTGTGTCCATGATATCTGAAGAACTCCTCTGTAGCATTTACATTCAAAGGCATTTATGTATTTCTCAGCTGTTTTGTTAAGTGTCCAGATCTCACATATAATAAACTGTATATAAACTGTATATAAACTATATTTACATTGTTTGAGCATATTAACTCCTAACCTACCAAAAGCCCTCCATGATCCATGAACATTTTTTTTTTTCAATTAAAAATCACTGCCATGATATTTTACTTGGAAATGATGTGACATCTACTTTTCACTTTTGTTGCAGTTTAAAATTATAAACTCCCAATAACAGAACAAACCATACGACTGTAGTTATTATATTTTTTTCACTTTTTATCTTTTTAAAAGCCCTTTTGATAGCTCATGGTAGGCTGAGAGTTAAAGAAACCAACTGGTTGTTATGATAAAGAAATTGGAAATAACAAGCATGTGATTTTGGAGAAAAAAAAATGCAATTAATACCCTGGACAATCAGAAAACCCAACTTCTCTCGAAAAATTTCTGAACAATGAAAACTATTTAAATTACAATTTTTAAAAAAAAACAGTCAAAATTTCTTCGACATGTCATGAGAAGACGAAGTTAGAGAACCTGGCAATGAATGGAAAATTAAAAGGCAAAATAAGGAGGCGGTCAAGGGGAAAACACACAACTCAGAAGACTGACCGAATGGCAAGAAAAAAATAACGTGTCTGAACTAGTACTGCACAAGATGGAGAAATGTGATCAAGAAAGCTATCTGACATGGCATGTTATGAATAAAATATAAAAAGGATACACAATGGCACACAAAATATGTGCAAACGTTTAATGTGAGACACAGAGTATTTGTGTAATGGCAGACATGAGATATCTATCTGAAACCTATTTAAAAGAAGCACTTATCACAATCGATACTTCTTCTAACCTGTTTCTGGTTGCTTCCATTTCCCAGTGGTTACGGAGTGCAGACACATGGCCAGCCATAGGTGGGGTGTCCCTGCCCTCACCATCTGAATCTTGTGTTGTAACCATGGGCAATGACATGGGAAGAGTAACAGAGGGGGCCTCGGTGTTGCTCAACATGGCAACAGCTTGAGACCGCTTGCATTCTTCAAGTATGGGGATAATATCTCGAAACTCTGGCCTTTCCTAATGGCAAAAAATAATTAGAACGGTGTACATCAGGGGGCTGGCAAACTGCAGCCTACATCACAGTAACTATAGTGTCATTATTACATAATATTATGAAGTGAAATAACTATTAATCACAATATAATATTTTATTATTATGTTCACTTATTAGCTAAAAACGTGAATGTGGCCTTCTAATCATTCACATATGCAGCTTCTGGCCCCCTCATAGAAAAAAAAAAATTGCTGAGCAAGTCACTCTCATAAAAAAAAGCAATGGTTATGTCCCTTTTGATTTTCATGCTTTTTATGAAAAAGTTGCTGACACCTGGTATAAATATTAAAAATGGAATTTTATAGAAACCTTATTAAGCAAACTGTAAAATTTATGTCAAATATATGATAAAAAATAAACTTTTTTAAACATTCATTTTCTGTTACTCTGGCTTACTCTGAAAAAAAAAAAAGGACTGACTATTATGTGAAAATCATGTTTCTTCTTTATACACAGACAACAACATGTCTACCAGCCATTGTATGTGCCTCACATTACAGGCAGATATTCTCCAGTTTTCATAGGCAGTTGCCTCTAAAGCAAATGTGACACATAGATAGTTTTACAGCTGGGTTAACTGGAACATAACAGCAGTGGGTTTAAACCTACTTCCTTTGCATGAGAAGCCAGTACTACCCCTGCCTCAGAAAATGAACAGAACATTGAACTATACTAGATATTCACATTCTCCTCACTTTGAATCTTAATAATCCTTGAAATCATTAAGCATAATCATCTAAACAGTGTAAACCAGTGGCTTCCAGTGTTTTTTACATCCAAGTACCATTTTTCTGGCCGCATATAAGTTGCAGACCACCATTTTATAAGTAATATTGCAATGTCATGACCACTTAATTGTTTTTATTCAACAGATGGCACTGAATCAATAACATATCTGTGAGCCATCTGACAATGTTCTGAGGACCACTTGTGGTTGATGCATTACGTGTTGGGATTCACTGATGTAAAGGAAGAGGTGACAGGAAACAGAACATGAAAAGAGAAAGAGAATAAAACGATGACCTCATAACCAATCAAAATCTGAGGAGAACTTAGAAAAACATGCAGATGAAACTTTCAACTCATTCATTCATTAGCACGTCCCTTATGGAACTTTGCTGCTCCCTCTAACAGCTCTCTTGAAGGCCTCTCAGTTGTAAGCAAGATGCCCTGCAGCTGATACATCATCTTGTTGCCATCTTTGCCATGGTCTTCCTCTCTTTCTTTTTTTTTTATGTACCTTTGCAAAACTGTCTTCTCCAAACTCTCAAGATGTTTAACATGTTCAAAATACTTATGTTTTCTCTCTTTAATTACTAACCAGCCTTCTTCAATATTAAATTCTTGTAGCATGGATATATTTGTTCTTTTGTGTGTGCATGATATCTGAAGGACTCTTCTGTAGCATTTACATTCAAATGGCATTTAAGTGTTTCTCAGCTGTTTTGTTAAGTGTCCAGGTCTCACTTTCAATACAGATTGAGAAAAAAAAAAAAAAAAGCGAGAGAGAAAGAAAAAAATAGGCTCAGGACTAAGTCAAATGGAAGTTCTTTATGTGCTGCTTCTGAATGTGACCAAGACCAATAGCACCAACTACTAGTGTCATCCTACCAGCACAGAATTCCTTGTCTTCATTTTTCTTCCACTGCATTGTTTAAAGGTAACAATAAACAAAGAAAGACACATAGAGAAGACCCCCTTACGTCAGGGTTTGCATGCCAGCCTTTCTGAAGCAGCGTCACTATAGGTTTGGGAAATGTGATTGCCATCGGAGGTCGGGTGTTGTGGTAGGCAGTCTCAGCCGCAGCCGCAGCTGAAATAAAGAGTCAACAAATTGGCAGTGGTTCAATAAATTACCTGATGTTTTTATTTTCAAGGGATGTGTAACTGAGGGATGATTACAAAAACAGAGCTGATATACTGCCAGATGGTATTCTTCGAGCGGTCAACTTAAATATAAGGTAATTTGCAGATCACATTCTCCTTTCTGCAATGTCTTCATCTGATCTTCATTCGGTTCTTAGAACTACAAAATACAAATGTTCACAAGATTCATCTATCGAGTGCTGTGCCTACTGGCACTGATGACCATAGCTCTCCACAACTCTCTGTTTCTGCACTGCCTCTATGAGTTGTTCTGGTGCCCTCTGTCCATGCCATCTTGCCAATCCACCCAGGATTTTATCTCCTAGTCTACCTCGGCCTCTTTTCCCCTTTAACTTTCCTGTTGTCACAATGTGTTCTAGTCTGCCTTTTCTCATGACACTTCCTATAAATTTAGACTGTCTTTTCCAACTGTTGTAATTATTTCTCTTCTCAAATCAGTATCTCTCTCAAAAAAAAAAAAACACCAAAACCAGATTCCGAGGACATGTTTAAGACACAAATAAATGTGACCTACCTGGCTTCAAGTGTGCAAACGGCAGTTCTCCAGCCAACAGCTCCCACAAAACTAACGAATAACTGAACATGTCAGCCTTCACGCTGTACCTTGTACACTGAGTGAATATTTCAGGGGCCATCCACCTCAGGTTCTTGAAAAAAAAAAAAAAGTAACATTTTTCAATAACATGAAAAAAGTGAAATTACTTCTGCTGTATAACGGCTGACTAACCATTTGACTGGCTGGCTCAGTCACTTAGTTGCTAATTTAGCGAGTCACTGGCCTCATTCCTTTTTCTTTGTATTACACTTTATTGTAATGTCATAAATCATAAATCCGAGATAAAGATTTTGTTTTCTTGGCTCGCCCACAGGATTAGGATGAAGTTTCTTATTTGTGGATTTGAACTTTGTGTGGTATCTTATCCTCCCTTCATTTACTGACAGCTGTTACGTGCAGTGCAGTGCAGGCTGATAGTCTTTGTCTTTGGAGGTTACTTTCCCAAACACTTGCATCAGGTACCCAATTCTGCAGCTGGGTAACTGGAGAGTACTGGCAGTGAGTCTCAAATCCACAAACTTCAAAATGACAAGAAGGGAACCATCCACCAGCCTGCTATGGTCTCCATAAAAGGAAACAGTTAAAGACATACAAACATGCATGATTTCTGCAGAACAATAGAAAGAAAAGAACACATCCGTCTCTCTGCTGTGTGGTTGGGAGTTGGTGTGGGGGGGGGGGGGGGGTGTGAAAGAAAGAGAGAGAGATAGTAGAAGGATAAGAAATAAATAAAAGCAACATTTCCTTAACACAAAAATGTAGACTATTGGGACACTGTACCACACTATGTCCACTGTTGAGCAAACTATTTGGATAATTTACAGTATGCTACTCTATCTCCTCAAAATACTACACATAAATGAGTGTCCCTGTGGCTTTGGAGTCCAGACGCCAGAGCACATCCTGCAAACCTGCCCAACCCGCTCAAACCTCCGAGCACAGATCTGGCCCCGAGGGAGAGGAACTGAAAGAAATAGCTGTGGGGGGTCACACTCAAACCTCCAAGCACAGATCTGGCCCCGAGGGAGAGGAACTGAAAGAAAAAGCTGTGGGGGCTCACACTCAAACCTCCAAGCACAGATCTGGCCCCGAGGGAGAGGAACTGAAAGAAAAAGCTGTGGGGGCTCACACTCAAGCCTGGAGAAGACGGTGGACTTTATCAGGGCAACAGGGCTGCAGATTTAGCATAAGCAACCTTCCTCGAATGCTGAAGAAGAAGAAGACAGCATATTCATGCAGAAATTACGACAACAAAAAAAAAGTCCAGTTTATCCAAGCAACAGAAACAGACTACAGATAAAAACACACATGAAGAAGAATGACCTGTAATTCTGAAAGTGTGAAGTGTCAGCCACACAGACCCACCTGACACTCTGCCCCCTTTGTGGAAGAAGATTACAGCATGACACAGGACTCTCTTAAGCTCTTCATCTAAAATAACACACAAAATATCACAGTTCATCATTCATCTCATACTTACCCCTGGCTGTTTTGTCATGTTGTCTTCATCAGCTGATCTTAAAAAACGAGATTCTGTCAGGAAACAGAGCATCATAACATAACTTATATAAAAAAACGAAAAGCTGTGCTAACATTTACAAAGCAACACATTATTTAAAATATCCTATTAATCACTATTTTCAATGAGTGCTTTATTTCATTCATTCACTCATTCATTTGCATGCCCCTTGCGGAACTTTGCCTCCCAAACAGCACGCCTGTAGGCCTCTCGGTTGTGAGAAAGATGGCCTGCTGCTGATGCATCCATTTGCAGATCGTCAACGATGTCTTGCAGCCATCTTCGTTTTGGTCTTCCTCTTTTTCTTTTTCACATTATGTATCCTTCCAATACGGTCTTCTCTAAATTATCATGACGTTTAATGTGTCCAAAATATTTAAGTTTTCTCTCTTTAATCCTCTTTACTAGCCAGCCTTCTTCAATATTAAGCTCTTGTAGTATAGATATATTTGTTCTTTTTTGTGTCCACGATATTTGGAGAACTCTTCTGTAGCATTTACATTCAAAGGCATTGATGTGTTTCTCAGCTGTTTTGTTAAGTGTCCACGTCTCACAGGCATATGTTGCGATGGGAAAGATGCAAGCCCTTAAAAATCTTATTTTTGTGGTTCTGTCCGCTCCTCTCCACAGATTCTTTATTGTGCTTTATTTAAAGTTCAAAATTGAGGACATATTCTTATTTTAACCTTTAGTGCTTTATTTAAAGGTTAAAATAAGAATAGGTCCTCAATTTTGGAGAAACATGCTGATAAGTTCTTTCTTGATAGAAGTAAGTGAAGACCTCAAATTTGTATGCAGTAATCTCAATTATGGATGCATCAGCAGCAGGGCGTCTTGCTTACAACCGAGAGGCCTACAGGAGTGCTGTTAGGGAGGCAAAGTTCGGCAAAGGACATGCAAATGAATGAATGAATGAATGAATCTCAATTCCCTTTTTTAAACATCATTTTAACAAGAATTTGTCTGTCATGGCTGATATAAATGTAAACGAGAAGTAAAATTAAATTGTGTAATTTGCAGTCTTCCACACTAATTATTTCTTTTCATTTGAATAATCTACCACACTTAATGAAGGCAATGAAGAACTAAAAAAGTGAATAAAGAGTGAAATAAAACAAGCAAGGGTTGACTTCAGCCTGTGATGGCTCTGACATAATAGTAACAGAACAACCATCTTCCACTTTCCCTTTGCTTTCCTCAACCTCTATCTGGGGTACAAACCATCAACAAGGGCTCTCCATTTATTTTTATCCTGGGCTGCTTCTTCTACTGAGCTTTTGACATTTTCGTAACTGAAGTATTTTTTTTTTACAGAACTGGGTAGCTGGCCCTATGTCCAACCCTACACCTTTCTCATCCAGGCTTGAGACTGGCTATGGCAGAGCTTGTCTTCCACCACCAGCATGTAATGTAACCATCACAGTATTTTACTGTGTCTTGTCACTTACATGTCTGGGAGTGAGCAGGGAAGGGGCTTGAGTAAACTAGTCAGTAATGTCTTATCCTCTTACCTGGGTGATTGAAAGTTCGAGACCATCCAACGGTCAATGCAGCAGTAACTAATACCCAACAGGAGGATTAAACAGCCTCCAAAGAGGGAAAAGAAAAAAAAAGACGCTGGCGATGGTTGGGACATGTGCTCCGAATGACTGACAACTCACTACCAAAAATAGCACTAAGATGGACACCACAGGGGAATAGAAGTAAAGGTAGACCAAAAGAGACATGGAGAAGAACAACAGAGAGGATGTTGAGCAATAGAGGGCTCGCCTGGGCAAGAGCAGAAAAAAAAAGGCAAAGTACAGGCATTTGTGGAAAACCCTAGTGGAAGCCCCATGTGCCCTGGGCACTTAAGGTTCAGAGAGAGAAAGAGAAAGAGGGAAAATATCTGGTTGCAGGGCAGGGTAAACCAGATCACAATACACACAAGATTAAGGGTGAAGGAAGTAAAAAAATAGTTTATCATAAACACTGAAGTCTCATGAATAAGTGACTCAGCTAATCTATACCAAGTGAACCAAAACTTAGCCAAAGTCTACAGCTGGTGAACCAAAATTTTACCCAAGTCTACAAATGGTGAATCAAAAACTTAGCCAAAATCTACAGCAGGTAAACCAAAACTTCACACAAGGCTATAACTGGTGAATCAAAACTTAGCCTGTGAACAGCTGGTGAACCAAAATTTAACCCAGGTTTACAGCTGGTGAAATTTTTTTTTTAATTATCAATTCAACAACATGATAAAATGTTTTAAAAATATTTTTTAGCATTAACATGAGAAAAAAATTTGTTTTTAATTATATGTATGAACAATAAAAGAACCTGATCAACATACCTCCAAAATCAGCAACAACGGCATGTCCTGTATCCTCCAACAAGATATTGTGGCTGTTCAAGTCCCGGTGAATAATTGGCAGAGGCATGTTGTGCAAGTACTCCATTCCTTTGGCGACATCAAGGGCAATAGTTAATTTTGATTGAACATCTATTAACCTGAGGAAGAAAAATAAAGAGTAAATGTTGGCTGTAGAAGTGGTTCTCAAAACTCACTGTCTGGGCTGACTAGAGCATGCTAGCCCTGAGACAGTCTTCTTGAGATACCAGCTTTGTGATACAGTAAAATCTCATTATAACGGCATTCAAGGGGACCGGCAAACTAGTCCATTATATCCAAAGTCCACTATATCCAGAATAATATATATATATGAGTGTTGTCAGGACTTGCGAACCTGGTCCATTATTACTAAGGCTCCCTTATAAACAGGGTCCGTTAATAACAGGATTTTACTGTATTGTGTTCCTTCCATGTTCATTTCACCGATTCATAAAATGTTAGCTAGTGGTTGTGGCATTTTGTATAATTATTTCTCAACAGTTTGAAATACCTTTAAAAAAAAATGAGAATCTTGCTAGGACTATCTTAATTTGCAAAGTTTATTTAACACTTAGAAACTGTTTCCTTTGAAAGAACAGACTGGAGAAAATTGTGTTAGCTATTTGTGATATACTGAAATAAATTGTGCTAGCTATCTGTGATATACTGAAGAAAATTGTGTTAGCTATTTGTGATACTGAAGGCTGCCTCAACTGACTTAGCAAATATGCAGTAATTTTAAAATTCAGATAAAACATCTCAAGAGATGCATTAATTTAATATCAGACATTAAAATGTTACCATTACAGCATTTCAGACAAGCCCGTTAGCATTCCAATCTCCTCCTATGAATGAGACCTGATACTCTACTAGGCGCCGCAACACCTAGGGGATAATGTGTTAGTGGTCATATTTTCCTTCAGCTAGAAGGTGATGTGGCCAGCATCACAAATGGCTGCTTTTTTCCTTTCCCAGCTTCAGAAGGGGCCAGGTAAAAAGTAGGTAGGTAAAGGTAATCCTGTCATGCCTTAGAGGCACATAGGGATATGGTGTTAGTGCCCATATTTTCCTTGACCTGTCAGCACACAAGAGGGTGATATGGTCAGTATCACGCCCAGCTGCCTTTCCTTCCCCAACTCCAGAAGAAGTTGGGTACCCATTTCTACAGCTGGGTGACTGGGGTGCCTCCGGGCAGATTCGAACCCTCGATCTTCGCCATGAGAGATCAGTGCACTAACCACTGTGCCACTCAGACACCCAGAAGGAGCCAGGTACCTATATCTATAACTGGGTGAACGGGGAACCTGCTGCCAGATTGAAACTGCAAATTATTTCATGTCTCGGGTTCCTGTGTACTTCGAGCACCAGAAAAACCTCTTATGAACAGATGTGGCGGCAAGCCAGGGCACAACCTATGAGCTTCAGTCTGAGATGCCATGTCAGTGTCATATCTGCTATTCCTACTCCCCTAATGTCAGTGACACATCAGCTGTCACCAAATTATACTGGAATCCTTCCTATTTTTTAAAATATGCCTATGATGTGCTCTAGAAGTCTACCACACCTCCACAATTTGATCACCAATAAACTGGACCAGCAGAATAATAAATGGAGAACTTAATTTAACTATTACCTTCTACTAAAAATGACCTTATCAATATCTGTTAACCTCTTATAACAAGGAAATGTCATAAAAATATTCTGTATCTCTGCATGAATCTCATACCTCGAGGACTTTCAGTGCTTAAAATTAATTTAATCAAATACTCCTAAAGTAATTAGGCTTATCTCTGGTTACAGTATCTATGTAGTCATACCTCTTCTGTTCATGTAACAGACTAAACAGTGATCCACCAGATACATAATGAGTAACAATGGCAAATTGCTGAAAGAATAATACAAGGTAAAAATGGTAATCTTCTGAAAGAATAATATGGAATAACAATGGCAAATTAAAAAAACAAACTAATAAACTGTATCATGCTGGTTGTCTCCTCCTGATAACTCAAGCAAAGTCCTATCTTTCACTGTTCATTACTTAGGCAAAATTCTATTTTCATGAAACTGAATTTCACATAATATCATAATATTAATTCAACCCCAACAGCTATATGGAAAGTCTGAATATGTCATCACAAGATGCTGGTCAACTTAAGCAAAACCACATTGCATTCAGGGAGGCATTGAGAGGGACAACATTCTGGAAAAGAAAGAAAGAAAGAAAGAAAGAAAGAAAGGTCATATGTAGTGTAATCCAGTGCACTTAGGCATGTGGGCAGATATTCCCCATTTCTGAGGCAAATATCCTCATTACAGAAACCCCAAAACCTCATCTTTACAGCTGGATAGAACAGCGTCAAATCAGAGACACTATGTTACTATCACTTCAACCACACCAGTCTCCCTGTTGACGGTAAATTATACAAAAAACCAGCAGTTGCATATAAACATTTCTTGCTTTATGTTTACTGTATGAGCACTCAATCAATCAAGTACCATGTCATGTGGCGTAGGTGATCATTTCTATCCACAATTCCCTGTCTTGACAACCCATCCAGTAATTTCTCTCTCTGCCGTCCTCTGTCTCTTCTTCCCTCAATTTTTTCAGTTGCCACAATGTGTTCCAATTTTCCTCTTCTCAGAAAATGTCCTACAAATCTCGCTTGTCTTCCTCTGATCTTTGCTGTAATTTGCCTTTTAACTCCAGCCTCTCTTAAGACTTCTTAATTGGTTTTCTTAGCTGTCCATGGTACCCTCAACATCCTTCTTATAAACCATATCTCCATGGCCTCCATTTCTCACTGTACTCTCTTATTCATGGACCATGCTTCACATCCATAAAACAAAATTGGCTCAATGTAACATTTAAGTATTCGGAATATTGTTTCCACTGATATGGATCTGTTGCACAAGATGTTTCTCATTTTCTGGAACGCTGACTTGGCCTGAGCGCGTCTGGTTTTTAATTCGTTGTGACATTTCCCATCAGCTGTTATAATTGTTCTTAAGTACTTTAATCTATCAACTTGTTTCAGTTCTGTGCCATCGATGGTATTGCAACATTCTGGTGGTATTCTTTTCTTTGAGATTACCATCACTTCAGTCTTCTTTTTATTCAGGCTGAGACCTTTACTTTTCATTCATTCCTTTGCATGTCCCTTGCGGAACTTTGCCTCCCAAACAGCACTCCTGTAGGCCTCTCGGTTGTGAGCAAGATGGCCTGCAGCTGCTGCATCCATTTCCAGATCATCAACGATGTCTTGCAGCCATCTTCGTTTCGGTCTTCCTCTTTTTCTTTTTCCCATTATGTATCCTTCCAATACGGTCTTCTCTAAATTATCATGACGTTTAATGTGGCCAAAATATTTAAGTTTTCTCTCTTTAATCCTCTTTACTAGCCAGCCTTCTTCAATATTTAGCTCTTGTAGTATAGATATATTTGTTCTTTTTTGTGTCCACGATATTTGGAGAACTCTTCTATAGCATTTACATTCAAAGGCATTTATGTGCTTCTCAGCTGTTTTGTTAAGTGTCCAGGTCTCACAGGCATATGTTGCGATAGGAAAGATGCATGTCCTTAAAAATCTTATTTTTGTGGTTCTGTCTGCTCCTCTCCACAGATTCTTTATTTGTTTTACTTTCTGAAGAGCAATAGATGTCCTCCTTTTAATTTCCCTCATTGTATCTCCATTATTAGTTAGTAGTGATCCAAGATATTCAAAACTCTCCACTTCTTCCAGTTTTTCCTCATTGATACATATTTCAGTTGCCTTGTTTGTTTGTCAGTTGTCATCACTTTAGTTTTCTTTGCATTAAGATAGAGGTTCTGCTCTTCGCTGTTCTTGCGGACTGACATAATGAGTTTTTCCATTCCTTCTTGTGTTGTGGACAGCAATACTGTGTCATCAGCATATCTAATCTCTGGTATTTCATAACCTCCAACTGTTATGGCATCGTAATATTCTTTGTCTACATCTTCTCTAACATTCCTCATTATATTTTCAGTATACAAGTTAAATAAGTAGGGTGACAATATGCACCCCTGACGGACCCCTTGTTTTATGTCAAACCAAGTTGTTGTTTCACCATTTATTCTTACTGCTGCTTGTTGGTCTAAATACAGCAGTGATGTTAATTGTATCAAATGTGTTGGAAATCCCATTTTTTCCATTACTTTTACTTTCACAAAACACGATGTCCAGAAGAGCCTGTAGCTCCCCTTATGCAGGAAACTCTCTACCGTAGAGAGCGGAACAACAACACAACTCTTTCAGATCATCAGAGGAAGTACCCCCCCCCCCTCAGACAAGTGTTTCGGCCCTTTAAACTCCTGACACTCTAAGGGGGGTGGGTCCCTCTGGGTTATGAATCCCAGAGGTCTTGTGAGCAATCAGAACTGTGTCGTCTGCATATCTTAAGTTGTTAAGGTTGTACCCGCCAACTGATATTCCTGGCAAGCTCTCTTTATTTCTCATTATGTTTTCGCTGTACAAGGAGAAGAGGTCAGGAGATAAAACACATCCTTGTCTCACTCCCAATTTTATGTCTTGAAATGGACCTATTTGGTTCTCAAACTTCATTGCTGCTGATTGCTGCCAGTATATGTTTTTGATGAGTTTCAGATCTTTCCCATCTATGTTGATGTCTTCCAGAATTCTTATAATTTCTGTGTGTCTCACTTTATCAAATGCTTTACAGTAGTCTATGAAGCATAAGTATGAGTCTGTCTTTACTTCTATTGATCTCTCCATCAGTGTTCTCAATATATATGTGGCATTACTTGCGCCTTTTCCTTCGACGAAGCTGCACTGTTCTTCAGCGATTTCTGGTTTTATTTTGCCCCCGACTTTTCTCACGACAATACGAAGCAGAATTTTGGTAACATGGCTCATAAGACTAATGGTTATGGTCTTTACATTCAACTGCACCTTGTTTCTTTGGTAGGGCAATGAAAACTGATTGCAAAAGGTCTGATGGGACATAGTTACTGTTATAGATGTCACTCAGCAATCTGGTAATTATTTCTATGCCAAGCTCTCCTAATGCTTCCAGTTCTTCCTTGGTGATTTTATCTGGTCCTGGTGCTTTGTTGATCTTCATGTGTTTGATGACTTCTTCCACTCCTGCTTTTAATATGCGAGGCCCTTCACTATTATTTTGTATATCTATTTCGCTTCTATTGTCCTCATAGAGTTCTCTAATGTATTTGCACCATCGTGCCATTATTTCATCTCTGTCCATTATTGTATGCCCCTCCTTTGACTTCATGCAACCATATGAGCACTACCACCTCCAAATAAACTTTTCACGACCTCCAAATTCTGCCATTGCAACCACACAAACATGACACTACCAACAACACTGCCACCAATGCCATCATGATCAACATTATAGCCAACAACATGACAATGAACGAGACTTACACTAGGGTCATCCAAGCAAGCCCCTACAAAATTAATGACGTAGGGGCTGTTAAGTTTGGCCAATATTGCAACCTCTCGACAAAACATATCAACATCTGACTTAGCCCCAAATGAACTTGCTCTGTACCTGTAGAAGGTAAATTTCAGCTTAGAATACAGCAAATCCACAAGCATAACATTGTGTAAATATGTTCACATGTGAACAAGTGCCCATACAAATGCTCGTATACAATTAATGCTGTGAATCTTTTAAAATAATCATAATGATAAAATGGCAGGGAAAGTGTTTGCAGAAATGAGGCAAATGAGTCAAAATACCACATCATTAATTTATTACAGCCTCCCTACCATTTTATCACAAATGAACTTCAGTGAAAGTTTTCAACTTCATTAACGCTGTTTGCTTCATGATGCTTATTTTTTGTATTCTTCTTGCAGTGAATTTATACTCATACAAGATATCGGATGACACCCCTAACATTTTCTTACATTTTTGCTGTCATGTGACCTCCTTTCAGTTCTGATCTGGTACCAAGAGTGATTATCACGTCTTCAGTCTGCATTAGAGAGGATCTACGCGATCACAGCTTCACCTCCGATGATGACGTTAAGGAAGCTGAGCAGATGTGGATTCAGGAGCAGATAAAAAGCTTCTTCTCCCAAGAAAAAAAGAAGCTAGCGGAACAATACCCAGGGAGACTATGTGGAGAAGTGATAAAACTTTATGTTCATTTGCTCAGTTTTTGCTATTAACTCTTTCCATACCATAGAAAAAAAAATGCGGACGTTCCAATCTGGCCAGAAAAAAAGCGTACGTCTTGATATGTATAGGGGGTATAGCTGTAAAAGTGAATTAACAAATTATTTCCACATATTATGTATACGTATTATGCATCACAATATCTGTAAATGTAAGATTTCATAAATGAAGAGTTTTTTTTTAGGAAAAACTATGTAGTGTGATGATTTTAGCTGATATATGTATACTACAGTCCATCGGCGATGCCCAGATCGACTTGTTTACCTCCGACTTTACCAACTCGTCGTGCAGCATACTAAAATAATGTCTGAAATAACCTCCTAAATGTAATTTATTTATTATCTAACTACTTCTCCAGCTCATCTAATAGTCTAAATCTACTTGGGGTAAATTCACGAATAGTGGTCTAGTCGTAGGGGGACATGTTTACCTCCGAAGTAAGACAAAAAAATTGATATTTTTTGGTTCGATTGAAACATTTGACCCTTGTTGTTAATAACAGTTTCAAAATGGTGCCACACGGCACAAGACATGTGCGCTAACCTGTTTACAATCAAAAGTTACACCGGGTTTTTAATGAAACAAAACTAGTGTACATATAAATACGTTGGAAGAAACTTGACAAACTGGAAGTGTTAATATAAATACGCTGGCAGGGGAAAAGTTAAAGGTTATTTTGCCTTTACTTTCAACCCTCCCTCATATATGTTTTTGCCTGGAAACAATGTATGTCAAAACATGATGGGTTTTTTTGTGTGCTTTTTGTTACTAAATTAAGCTGTTTCTATGTATTTTATTGTCAGCCTGGTTAGCTGAGTGGTTAGGCGCTCGGTTTACTAATCAGGTGCTACCGGGTTCACTCCCAGCAGTGAGATATTTTTCTGCCACACACCAAAAAGCTCCCGGGGTTCACCCAGCCTCTAAAAATGGGTACCAGAGAAATCTGGGACGGTAAAAGCGGCCAAGCGTGATAGTGACCACATCACACTTTCATGTGTCAAAGGTCATGGAAAATACGGGCCTAACACCGTATTTCCCAATATGCCTTAATGCTTTGGAAACAGGAATTTTACCTATGTATTTTATCAGCAGCTATCTATTTCCTTAACCACGCTGCAGTTTTGTGTTCTTTCCATGCAAGATGGAAAAGACCACTGTCTTATTTTTTAAAATAAATCTTGTTGATTTACTAATAAGTAAATGAAAAAGTGAAACTGGCTGTGCTGGAATGAAAGCAGCTATTTGGGTCTAAGAAACAATCACATCCACCACTTTGAGCTGTATATATCACATCAAGAATATAGCTAATTTTATGATGAACTTTCTAGTGAAAATAAAGTACCTTTTTATAGCCACTGTTTTCCCTTTGCATTTTCCTTTGTACACTTTCCCAAATGAGCCTGAACCAATAGTCTCTTGAAACTCCAAGTCTGTGATCTGAAGATGGAACTGGTGAGGTAAGGTGGCTCTCAATTGAAGGACATCTATTTTCTCTGGAAATAAACAAAGTGATTAACAAGCCATTTTTACACAAAACCTAACCATAAAACAATACAGTCTTCAGTTGTCTGGCATTTTTCTCTAGGAATGGATGGATGAACAGCTGTGAGGGTTCGTTAACAAAATTTAACCAGAAAACGACCAAAGAGACCTTCAGTTGTTGGACATCTATTATCTTTGGGGATGAAAAAAACATAAACAATAGCTGTGAAGTATCATAAATCATATTACTGGCACTTTCATTCTAAGAGGGCAGTTCTGAAGCAGGCTGTTGTGGGTTGTGCCAAGCATTACTTTGCTCAGCAGTTCTTCTCTTGGCTGACACTAACAATGCCAGATTTACACAATCAGCTACAGTAATAGCAGGCAATGTTTTGTGCTGAAAAGGTCTAGTTTCCTTGCACTTGGATCTTACAATTCCAAGTTCAGTCCCTGTCCATAAACATCATTCGTCAAACAAAACAACAAAAGCAGAAGCCAGGCAAGACAACAACAACAAAACATAGTCCATGGAAAAACCAGAATCTGCTAATGGCTGCTGCCTCACTTGATACCTTGTGCATGTCGTGCAGTGTCCGCATTAATCAGGATTACACTTTGCCAAAAACTTGTCACTTCTAGGGAGATAAAACTAAGAGAGAATTTGTCCACAGGGAAAAAGATTTCTTTAGTTAACTCACCCACTGGTGTCCTGTCCTACATTTCTATCTCTCTCTCTCTCTGAACCTTAAGTGCCCAGGGCACATGGGGCTTCCGCAAGGGTTTTCCACAAATGCCTGTCCTTCGCCTTTTTTTCTGCTCTTGCCCAGGTGAGCCCTCTATTGCTCAACATCCTTTCTGTTGTTCTTCTCCATGTCTCTTTTGGTCTACCCTTACTTCTGCTCCCCTGTGCTTGCTTCCGTTTCTGTAGCAGTCTGATAGTTTTTTTACCAGATAGGGTTGCTGGCCCTATGCTGAACCCTCCTTAGTCGCCTTTTACGATCATGCATGGTAGGGTACAGTGGTCCTATTCTTTGCAGATCTAACTACATCATTAGAAATTTCCACAGTAAAGTTTCACACTAAAACTAACATCTACACCAGCGCATGTAGATATACATTTCCTCAAGTTTACCCACTTCTTTTATAACAATGAAAAGATACCTTTCGTCATGCTGCGCAGTTTTCCTAGTGGTGAAGGCACAGTAACGTAAGACCCATCCAGGCTTCCTGGTTGTGAATAGTCCCCGCAGGCAGATTCATCACTCGGTCTTTTGTAATGTTTGAGCAAGGTGACGATTGAATCAAAACCTACAGAAGAACAAAGAAGGCCAACAGTATCAACTGCAAAGAAAAAAAAAATATTCCTACTCTTCACCATACAAATGTCAGTTAATCTGGAGCATTAATACAAACATAAAGACTGTCCTATTATATGGTTTGGGAGCATTAATACAAACATAAAGACTGTCCTACTATATGGTTTGGGAGCATTAATACAAACATAAAGACTGTCCTACTATATGGTTTGGGAGCATTAATACAAACATAGACTGTCCTACTATATGGTTTGGGAGCATTAATACAAACATAAAGACTGTCCTATTATATGGTTTGGAGCATTAATACAAACACAAAGACTGTCCTATTATATGGTTTGGGAGCATTAATACAAACACAAAGACTGTCCTACTATATGGTTTGGGAGCATTAATACAAACACAAAGACTGTCCTACTATATGATTTGGGAGCATTAATACAAACATAAAGACTGTCCTACTATATGGTTTGCAGACATGGGTGATGACTAAGACAATACAACGGAAGATACAAACACTCATGAACTACTGCTTGAGGAGGATTTTAAACCTGAAAGGCAGGACAAGATCAGGAATGAGGAGGTCTGGGAAAGAGCAGAACAAGACCCTATTATAACAAGACTGATGTCTATACTGATGTGGAGTTCTCAGAGAAACAGAAATTGAGGCAGACCTGGAACTACTTGGAGAAGGGAAATTATGACAGTGCTCAGAGACAAGGGACATGACTGGACGGAAGCTGACAACAAATTCAATAACAGAGACGACGACTGGAGAATGAATGAATGAATGAATGATCTTTATTTTTAAAGGGCTAAAGAATTGGGCACGCGGGTCCGTCTTACATTCTGCCTTTATCTGTGGCCTATGCTCCCAAGAGAATGAAAGGCGGTGATGATGATGATGAATCTAGAGCTCTGATGCCAGCGTAAAGTCCAGTTTTCTCCACCTTCTGCTTCAAATACTGAAAATCCTTCTTTTTTTTTTTTTTTTGTGGTCCTGTGACCAGGATTTTAACACCTTTAGCACAGTACTCTAAGTCTGCTTGTTTGTGTCTGCATACGCTGGACTATCTCAGAAAAAAAAATTGTGCCAGTCTGCACCTCCACTCTCACAGTCATTTATTTGTATAAGATATTCTGCGTTATAAGAGGAAGACTCAATGGCTGTTCTTGAATGTCATCAGTTCATTTATCTCCCTTCTCTCTCGTTCTTTTTTTTAAAAATGTTTTTGTTTTGATGTTTCTCAAGAGGGCACTGCTTTTATTTTGTATTATTATTCGATGAGTACGTTTCTCTCTTGTCCATTTCTTTCCTTGCATACCTGAAATCTAGGAATTAGCATCATTACACTTGGGGCGTACCCATACATGGTCCACTCTCTCTGTTTCAGCAACCACCACACATACTGTATCCTAGTAATAAGAAAAAATGTACGTAAAAGACTAAAAAAAAAAACATGCATACGCACTCAACCACACAAACCTCTTTCATATGCCCACATTAATGCTGTCTGCTAACCTCTTTCATATGCCCACATTTACACCATCTGCTAACCCTCCTTCATATGCCCACATTAATGCTGTCTGCTAACCCTCTTTCATATGCCCACATTAATGCTGTCTGCTAACCCTCTTTCATATGCCCATACTAATGCCATCTGCTAACCCTCTTTCATATGCCCACATTAATGCCGTCTGCTAACCCTCTTTCATATGCCCACATTAATGATGTCTGCTAACCTCTTTCATATGCCCACATTAACGCTGTCTGCTCTTCCCTCTTCTCGCTGTCCCCGCTCTGGTCACTGACGGCAGCCACTAGATTCATGTCAGCCCTGTTCTCCAGCAAAAACTGAACACATCTGACGTGACCATGATAGCAAGCACTGTGCAAGGCTGTGTGACCATCCTTTCCTTGGTAGTTGATATCAACAGTTTGTTGCTCCAGTAGGAACTTCACAAGCTCAAGATTCTTCCCATATGTGCAGGCACTGAAACAGTGAGTGTAACTGTGATTAACTCTTTACCCATCATTGGTCCCATACACAGCTTTTTAAAAAAAAAATAATGACATATATAAGATAAATGTGTCTATATAATTTTAATCTGCTTCTTAGTGGTTTCAATTTTAAACCTCTATATAAGCTATGGGCACCAGAAAAATCTTGGAAGGTAAAGCGGCCAGGCGTGATACTGACCACATCACACTTTCATGTGCAGAAGGTCATGGAAAATATGTGCCTAACACAGTATTCCCCAATATGCCTTAATGACAGGGAAATGAGAATTTTACCCTTACCTTGTATAAGCTAAATATGGGCATGGTGTTACTTTCTGCTAAAAAACATTGTGGTAGTGTTTATTATAAGAAAGTGACAAAGAAATCTATACACTGAAATCTTTAACTCTCTACTTAAAGCAGCCATTATGAAGAACAACAAACTGAGATGGCTTGAGTATTTAGAGAGAAAGGAGGAGGATAGACAAACAAAGGTGATGAAGGGGGAGTGACCAAGTGGCAGACCCAGACAACGATGGCGAGACAACCTGGAAGAAGACACACATGGCTCTTGGAATCAACAACTGGCAAGAAAAGATCAAGAACAGAGAGGAAAGGAGGCGGGTCTTGTCTGGTTAACAGCTCAGAAAGTTCAGCAGCTGCTCAAAGAAGATGAAGAAATTTATTAAAAAGTTGTCCGTGTGTCTTGCAATTTTATGCTCTCATACTCTTATAAATGGGACCGGCTAGCATAGTGGTTAGAGCACTTTTCTAGCAACTGAATGGTCGAGGGTATGAATCCCTAGCTGAGCAGGATTTTTTTTCCAACCAATACGGCCCAGAGGTCGACCCAGCCTCGTAAAATGGGTTCAGAGAAAATCTGGGAAGGAAAGGCAGCGAGGAAAGGAACTGACCACCCTACTTCATACACTGATGGCCCAGCATAATGAGGTCTCTAATGCTTCATCCCCTACAGCATTTGCTATGGGACTATCTTTACCTTTTTTACTCTTATAAAATGATGAAGTGCATGAGTAGCTGAGTGGTATGATGCTGGCTTTTCAACATGAAGGAAGCAGATTCTAAAATGACTCCACAATTCCGGCTCACTTTAACCTGTTTTTTTAGAGGTTTGTATCTCAGTAACTTAATGTAAAATGCCTTTCCCTGGTATTTGCACTGGCACACATGAATAATTTCAACTCCTGATAAATGAAACACATTTTTCAGAACTGACATTTGCAGGACACGTGTAAGAGTTCAAATAGTAAATAAAAATACTTTGCCAATGGGTAAGTAAGTTAGCCTTTTTTTCTGTTTTTTTTTTAAAATAAAAAGTATATCCATCATCAGTTCTCTGTACTTCCAGTGGAGCATAATGCATTAACAAAGCTTCTCCAGCAAATCCTGTCTTGAGCAAGTTGGGATACCTCATAACATGCCCTTCCCACTTCTTTTACTTCTTCCTGTACTGTGTGTCTCAATATCCCCAATGGCCTGCCCCTCTGTCTTTTTTTCCTTGACATGTCCAAGTCAAGATGGTATAGGGGTGTCTTGCTTTTTCCCATTCATAGTATGTGGCCCAGCCATTTTCAAAATAGCATATGTAAATTATAAAAAGTATTTACCTGGAAGCTGGTTACTGGGAACAATAAGCTTCTACAGTAAATGACTTCATCTTCACATAACAAACTTTTAAAATTCTTTTTAACCCTTTCACCCCCGAGTTAATTTCCATGCAATATTTTTTTCAATTTTTTTTTTATTTAATGTAAAACTAATACACAAAATCAAGATGTTTAAATTACTCTCTGTCTTACCTGTGTAATGGAGTTTCACTGAAGATATTTTCTATAGTAAGGCTGTCCTGACCAGTCTGTGCTACCAGCTGTTTTGCAATTTCCAGTTTTCCATTATAACAAGCTCTAGACAGTGAAAAAAAAAAAAAGATGCATAAAAATAATTTTCAAGGTAGCCATGTTTATACTTTCTATGACATGCTTTCTTCTCTCCTTGTTCTTAAACAAGGTCAGGAAGCAAAGCTGCTGCCTGTTTTGGCAATCGGCGACCCATAGCTGACATGCCAGCATTGGAACTGGCAAAAACACAGCTGTCTAAGACCCTGCCTCACTTCTCCGTTGGTACCCCCAAGTAACAGGCCCAGCTAGTTAACGAGGGATCGCCACACCCTCCACGGTGGCAAAGTCTGCTAAAGAAGCACTGCACGCCCCCCTGCATTTTAGCTCTACTTATGGTCTGAAAAATAATAGCTGTCATGACACGCGCCCAAGCCCGCACAATGCTGTGCCTCAACATCTATAAATAATACCAGCATACAGTTCAAGGGAGACTGAAGTAGTAAGAAGAAGAAGAAGAAGCAGAAACCCAGGTGAGACTAATTTATATATATATATACAATATGCTGTATGATAAAAAAAACATAATGTAATGAGCTGCAGAAGGAGCATATCATTTCCAGATAAATGAAAACTTCCACTTACAGGTGAAGTGGTGTATCACCATAGATGTTGACCTCATGGGGCAGTGCCTGATGGTCTAGGAGGTAATGCAGAGTGACTAGATGGCCTGACTTGCAGCAGAAATGGAGAGGTGTGTGGCCTTCATCATCTTTCACATTTACTGAAGCAAACAAAAAAAAAGGTAATGAGTTTTGTTTTTTTTGTGTGTTTGTTTCTTCTATTTCACTTGCTCTAGACTCTAGCCAACCCTCATGCCCATGGGACTGAATTGTAGCACGATATCTTATTTTCCCTCCACTCGGTGGCAGATGTGTGCGTAATGCAGTGCAGTCTGGTATGCCTCACTCTGCAGGCAAATATCCTCCATCTTCAAAAGTTACTTTCAGATTACAAGTAGTGTAGCCAATAGTGACTTGCCTGCTACTGGCATTCTCCGGCTAATGCAGCTGAAAATGCTATGACATGGCCAATTTTTTTAAAATTCGATGAACACTTAACATCTGAAAACATGGTGATGGTTCATTCTATTATTTAAATATATTCAAGCAAATAACATTAACTTTTTAAAAATAAAATTACAATTATCAAAAAAAAGGTACACCCAGAAGAAAGTGTTGAAAAATAATTTACATTCATCGAAATTATAAAGAAGAATACATCACAAATTCTGTAGTGATAATTTTTTTTTTATCTAATATCTTTAATGTGAATAAACTAATAAGATAACCGTAAGTAATGAATGCAATATAAAAAAAATAGATTTTTTTTTAATGTAAAAAGCATGAAATGGAGGTAAACAGATTGATTGATTGATCTTTATTTCAAAAGGGTTAAGAATTGGACACACAGGCCCGTCTGACATTAAAATAAAATATAACACTTACATTTTGCTCTTATCCATTCAATCAGTACAGAAGTAACTACATACAAATATAAATGACTATCTACTAAACAAAAATTTCGAGACTATTCAGAATAAACAATTAACTGTATTCGGTGTCTGTAAGAGCAGTCTAAGATAACTTTTAAGTTTTATGATTCATGGAGGCATGTAGTCGACATCAAATAGATACTGGGAAAGTTTGTAGTTGTAGGAAGGAGTATAATTTAGATTTTTTATACAAGATGAGATGGTATTCCAAAGATGAGCAGCATAATAAGTAAGCTTTTCTTGTAAAGGTCAAGTCTAGGTTTTGGAAGACTTATGTTGTTCAAGCATTGGCTGCACTTTGGGTTAAATTTAAGCAGGTTCCATAGATAAGGTGGGCCATGCCGTGAAAGAATTTGATGTACTAACTTGGCGAGAGAGAGAGAGAGTGAGAAAGAGCAAGAGAGAGAGAGAGAAAGTGAGAGAGAGAGAGCGTGAGAGAGAGAGAGTTCAAGAGAAAGAGAGAGAGAGAGAGAGAGCAAGAGAGGGTGAGAGCGAGAGAGAGAGAGAGGAGAGGGAAAGAGCAAGCAAGAGAAAGAGATTGACTGACTGATCTTTATTTCAAAAGGGTTAAGAACTGGGAGAGAAAATAAGTTTGATGGTTTGGCATCCAGGCATAGGAAATGCTCAGTGACAAGCCTGTTGAGATGCACAACCCATCAAGAGTTATGGAAGTACGCTAAATTCACCCCTATTGGCAGGACCCTGAGAGAGAAATAAACCATGAACAATATAATCCATCTGTACCCCTGCAGGCAGGCAATGTGCAGAATAATCTACAAAATTTTGAGCAGTGAGTGGTAGAGATCACCAGTAAATGAACAAAATCAACTGTGAATGCAAACATTCTTAGAGTCAGAAACAGCAGCAACTAAAAACTCTGAATTAAAAGTCAGATTCCTTACTGTCTGCTTTCTGCTGTGAAGTCCCATCAATAAGAAGCTGCATAACTTTAAGATTTGACTTGGAGCTGGCCAAATGAATGGGACGGTCACCAACACTGCCACTGATATTAATGTCTGATCCGTTGCTTAATAACAGCTCAACAACCTGTGGGTATAAAAACTTTGCTGAAGTCATGAATGCTGGAAAAGGTTAAAAGAATAAAGCATATTTAATATAAATATTACAGAGTATACATATGTATCCATGTTTCTTTGAACTCCCTTGAATTTTTGTTCTCTCAGAATCATCTTAAACGGGGAAGGAGTTACATGAGCATTGTATGAAGTGCTGAAAAAAAAAGACCTCAAGACGATGCACCTTAGTAGACTTATCCATCATAGGGGAAAACATCAAACACAGCCATATTTCCTGGGCTGATGGAAGCATGGTATATCTGGTGATCTTCCAGTGGGTGGATAATCCAGTGGATAGTGCTGCAGTTTCTTCTTGTTGTTTTGTGTAAGGAACATAGTAAGTCGCACTGCTGCATGCAGCCATTCTGTGTGAATGTTTACTGAGGGTTGTGAGTCCGCTCCATGGTTTAAGATTGTGCTCTAGGCATTTGTGGCTTAGGATGATGATGTATTTGCAGTTCAGGTAAATGTGATTTAAAAAAAAAAAAAAAAAACTTAAGATCTACATCACTTTCCAACTACATACAGTTCACTGTTTTTATACAATGGATGACACCTAATACTGAACTGATAATGCAGACAGAGACCTCCTGATAGGGCATCATGGACCACAGATTGAAAACCACTGATATGGATAACTTAATAGACTTAACAAATCTTCTAACCAAAATATTACTAACCAGTCTTTAAAACTAACATTCAGTAAACTTAAATGTTAATCTTATATTTACACTCACAAATATGCTACCTTTTCATGGCCAAAATGGCAGGCGATATGCAGAGACGAGAATTTAACCAAATCTCCCATATCAATCTTAGCACCGCTCTCCAGGAGAATTTTTGCAATCTAAAAACAAATGCACAATATTTATTATTTCAAATCAAGCTCTATAAAATTCAACTTCCGCTTGTAGTTTTGTTCATCTGACTACAACTCTGCAATGTCATGTAGTGAGAACAGGGGGGACATTGGTAAACTGCTTCACTCTGCTGCCTAGGGTGAAGTGTAGTAAGCGCTTTAAAAACATGTGTCACTAGATTTTTTGTAGTAATAAATATTTATGCAGCGAAGTTCTTTGGGTCACTCTCTCTCTCCATATCCTGTGATATTTGCATGCCACTGGGGTGTGAAGTTTCTAGGCACCTGCAGCATTTAAGGTAGGTAGGGATGCCAGCACCTGTCCTCGCTGTCTTTGTTTTCCTGGAGAAATTCCCAGGCACCTAATTCTTGAGGCTGGGCTGACCCCAGTGTTGGTCAGTCCGAAAAAAAATTCTGCATAAGAATGCATGAACTAGGGACTTTCTGATCTGCAGGTGAGTGCGCCACTCATTTCACCACAATGGCACATCTTTGGGACAGGTTAAAAAAAAAATTCTGCATGAGAACGCATGAACTAGGGACTTTCTGATCTGCAGGTGAGTGCGCTAATCATTTCACCACAATGCCACATCTTTGAGACAGGTAAAAAAAAAAATTTGAAAGACCTGATCTTGTTTTCAGAAGATGTAAAATTTTATTAGAAAAAGCAACTAATTCAAGCAAAAAAAAAAAACAATCTTTGGGACAGGTAAAAAAAAAAATTTGACAGACTTCATCTTGTTTTCACAAGATGTAAAATTTTATTAGGAAAAGCAACTAATTCAAGCAAAAAACACTTCTTCTCTCATCTGTTTCTTGATGGCCTACAGTTGGGTTTAACAATATTATTCTTTTAAAGAAAAAAAAAATGCTTTGTGTTCTTTCTTACCTAATGTAGAATTAACAAAAACATTGTTTTGCAACATAAAAATAAAGAACACATCAAATCTATATTATAAAGGCCAGAACATTTTTCACTTTCCATCAAGGAAAAATTCTGAGATTTTGGCAAAAAGGCCTTCATCAGACAACAACACAGAATAAGTAAGGCATGGAAAATTTGTCAGGAAAGGCAAAAGTTAACAAGTTAAATAAAGCCTCAGCTAAGGACACTGTAGAGGGACATCAGCAAGTGCAGAACACACTGTTTACCTAAAGTTAGACTTTACCTCATGATGGCCACACATTGCCGCTATATGAAGTGCAGCCACACCACTGTGTCCTGTCTGATTTACATCAGCCCCTTGTGTGATGAGCACTTCAACTTGCTCAGAATCTCCCTACCACACACATAAACAAGAATAAGCCAAAGAAACTGTTAAGATTGTGCAGTTCTGTTCTACTTTTTTATAAGAGATACTAGAGCTCACATGCAAGATATACCAATAAAACCCTGATTCTAATACTGTACAATCATGCATCGACTTATGGCCAACCGAGTTACAGTCATCTAAACTTACAGCCAAGGTGTCATAAGACTGTCTAAAATGTTGTGATCATTTTGTGACCAATTTATGAACTTTTTTTTTTGTTCTTTATACACTATAAATTCACCACAAAGCAATGCTAATTGCATTCTGTTAGTGTTTTTTAAAGTCATGGTAAATATGATAAATGTTAAAACATTTGTCACAGAAGCGAACTTGTACGTAGTGTCTGGACCCTGCTTCCAATAACAACCAACATACAGCCAAATCAGCAAATGCTACTATAAGCTGCTGCATGGCTGTAATTTATACCATCTAAAACTAGTACTAACAAGGAAACTAGTGTGTACAAAACATACAATAGCCAAGTTTTCAGCACATTTCTGTACATACATAAGAAACAACCAGCCCATGCTAAACAGGAGAAAGTTCTATATACATCATGTTCATGACATGACAGAGCGACATGCTGAAATGTTGCCACACAGTCACACAAATCTTTTCCCCACAATGCTGAATATACTGAAAGGAGAAGGAGGGTGAGGAGAAGAAGAGGAGGAGGAGGAGGATGAGAGGAAGCCTAATACCAAAAATAAGTACTAAACTGTATTAATGTAACTCCATTACAGGCAACAACAGATCAAAATATTCTCCCTAACAGCCATACTAATACCTGATATATTTTTACAACAAGTAACATTAATCTTTCATCTCAGTTCTTAATCTCCAGCATGTCTTGTCTTGTCTTGTCTTCTATCTCCCTGTAACTGTGAGCTGTTGTTTTTTGCAGCTGATGCCATGAAGGTATTGAGGCACTGCATCATATCGGCGTGGGAGCGGGTTATGGCAGATATTTTTCTGTCGTGGAGTACAGCTAAAAAAGCAGGGAGTGTGCAATGGTTCTTTAGCAGACTCCATCACCATGGGGACTATAGTGATCCCTGCCCCGTTAGTCAGGCTAGGCCTGTTACCGGGGAGTACCAACGGAGAGGTGAGACAGGGTCTTGGTCAGCTATGGTTCGCTAACCCTGGTGCTAACTTATCAGCTATGGGTCGCTGATTGCCTCATCAGACAGCATCTTTACTAATTCCCCCCCCCCAATCTCCAGCATAAAATAAACTTACCCTGTAAGTAGCCAAGTGAAGAGGCGAGAAATGATTTTTGGTTAGAACATTCACATTCTTTCCTTTCTTAAGAAGCCTTTCAAGCTGGCTACTGGGGGCTGTGGAAATGATAAGGAGTGACAAAAACAATCTAGGTTCCATAGCATTTGTGAATCATAGGGGTGTTAAAACTGTTAGTACTTTCATATTTCTAGGCTACTACAGCATTTGAGGTAGGGATGCCACCATCTTTCTTCACTGCCTTTGCTTTCCCAGGGAAACCTCAGGGACCCACTTCTTTTAGGTTGGGATGACCCCTGGTGCTGGTCAGGCTGAACAAATTCCCCCCCCCCCCAGCGAAACTGAGCCAGGGACCTTCTGATCAGGAAACTGAGCCAGGGACCTTCTGATCAGGAAACTGTGCCAGGGACCTTCTGATCAGGAAACTGTGCCAGGGACCTTCTGATCAGGAAACTGAGCCAGGGACCTTCTGATCAGGAAACTGTGCCAGGGACCTTCTGATCAGGAAACTGAGCCAGGGACCTTCTGATCAGGAAACTGAGCCAGGGACCTTCTGATCAGGAAACTGAGCCAGGGACCTTCTGATCAGCAAGTGAGTGCACTAACCAGTACTACACCACCATAACAAAACTTCATTCATTCATTTGTATGTCCCTTGTGGAACTTTGCCTCTCTAACAGCACTTCTGTAGGCCTCTTGGTTATGAGCAAGATGGCCTGCTGCTGATGCATCCATTTGCAGATCATCAACGATGTCTTGCGGCCATCTTCGTCTTGGTCTTCCTCTCTTTCTTTTTCCTATTATGTACCCTTCCAAGACGGTTTTCTCTAGATTATCATGACGTTTAATGTGTTCAAAATATTTAAGTTTTCTTTGTTTAATCCTCTTTACTACCCAGCCATCTTCAATATTAAGTTCTTGTAGTACTGATACATTTGTTCTTTTTTGTGTCCATGATATCTGAAGAACTCTTCTGTAGAATTTACATTCAAAGGCATTTATGTGTTTCTCAGCTGTTTTGTTAAGTGTCCAGGTATCACAGGCATATGCTGCGATGGGAAAGATGCATGCCCTTAAAAATCTTATTTTTGTAGTTCTGTCTGTTCCTCTCCACAGATTCTTTAGTTGTTTTACTTTCTGAAGAGTGATAGGTGTCCTCCTTTTAATTCAACAATTTAATGACACAACTAGTGACAGAAAATGCAACAGTAATTCTCTTTAATAGTTGTCAGTGTAAACTGTATACAATTTTCTCACTGTAAAGTTCATTCTCTATGAACACCTTGTTTTAATGGGGGGTTTTTTTCAGTTAATTATATTAACTCTTTTCCTAACAGAAGCCATTTTGACAATAAACAAGAAAAAAAACCTTAAAGGATTATCATTTTAAACTGCTATAAAAATTAAAAACACAGACAATCTGTTACTTTCTAAGAAAAAACATGGCTGTTGTATTTATTATGAAAATGTTTGTGCAATATCCCATTCTCAAAAGTGAAATAGAGAGAAAGATTTCAGTAAATGCAATGATTGTAGTCAACCAGTGCAAAATGAGCTATGTTTTCTTACACATACACACTACACACACTTTCTTAGACATTTTCTTACAAGGCAAGGCACACCAACTTACATTGTGCTCATGGCTGTCATTGTATTATGAGAAGTCAGAAACAGATAAAAATCATGTGAAAAATACACATGAAAATTAACACTGCTATAGCTCATACTGTGGGGGAAAAACCCAATAAAGTATCATTCCATAGTATGGAATTAATCGATGGGGTTAGGTATCATAGAAAACTGGCTTGCAAACACCATCAGAGATAGAAAGATGAGATACTTCGGCCACATCAAGAGACATAATGGTTCGGAGAGGCTGACTGCAGAGGCATAGTGTCCGGCAGAAGGGAAAAAGGGATGACTCACTGTAGGTGGACTTAGGACATCATGGAAAGTCTGAATATGTTATCATGAGACGTTGGCAAACTTGCTCAAGGCCGCACTGCATCCAGGAAGACAGAGAGAGCGAGACAATGTTCTGAAAAGGACATATCACATTACATCATTCCACAGGCATATATTACTGAAGAAAAACGTTACCACAAAATTACAAAATTACATGTGTGATCAAAGTATTGTAAAGTACAAACCTCCAGCTATGCAAGCAATGTGAACCAATGTCAGCCCTGTGTCAGTTCTTTCACTGTAGTTTGTATCATTTAGTAAGTTGCTCAAAACAGTTAAATCTTGTGTGCTAAACAACAGGTGAAAAAAAAGAAAAAAGTGAATGTTAATATGTAACTTTATCACAAACAGGAAAAGCTACAACACTTTCGTCAGTGACGTCATAATTTGAAAGATATATGAATGACAAATGGAGAAAAAGAAGACAGAATCTGGAGAACCTGGTGGTGGCTGGTCAAGGACAAATGAACAGGTACTGATGCATTACCTAACGGCGGCAAAGCTTACTTTTCAAATCTGCTGCAGGAAGTAAGAAATGTCACCAGAGTACACTCCCTTTCTGATAAAAATCTTGTATTTCAAGTTCCCCATCACAACTTCAGCTACAAGAAGAACCCACAGCCATAACAACAATAATAACTAGATGTGACAATAATACTTTTCTTACTTTGCTGCTGCCAGCTGTACCTCGGACCAATCTGTGTCTCTCGGTCGCAGTTCTTCAATGACCTTTGACCTGAACAAGGCATAGCTTTCACTTATCTTCTTCTTTAGTTCATCTGTAAAATAAGATTTTAAATTTTGTATTTCGAACTTGAATTTACTCTTTCAAAGTTCTCATTCAACAGTTTTATTTGTAATAATCCTCCAGCATTTTTTCTTTTAACTTTTGGAACTATTTAATCCTTTGTAAACGTATAATGTTAAGAGAGGCCAAATTAGTAGGCATAAAATCCCTTGATGGGGTTGAAATTCTTGTTGAAAACAGGAAAACTTGATGAACTACTATGTGATGTTTAATGGCATGGGAAGGATGTAAGATCTGTAAGAAATGTGTAAAGTAGCAAATGGTAATGTTGTGGAAGGGTGATACCATTATTCAGGCTAACAAATAAAAGCCGGCCAACACACTAACCTATTTCTCTCTTTGCGATGCTCCCAGCCAGAGTTTCTCAACCTGGGTTCTGCAGAACCCTAGCATTTCATGATTGATCTGCAGGGGCTCCACCAGAGATCATGAGTGCAAAATTCCTCCTAAGCACTTCTTACATTCTCACAGGACCTTAGGGCTTACCTACATGCATGCTTTTGTTTTTGTTTAAGACAGGTTGGTTTAAAAGTCATTTTTAGTTCTACACAGGATTTGGGGGGGGGGGGGGGGGGAATGATACACACACATACACCTGATGAAGGTGATAGCTGAGAGAGGTGGGGGGACATATGAAGTGAAAAATGAGTGGTGGTAAATATTTTAATACAGGGGCTCCACAGGGATAATAAAAAAAAAATATTCTAAGGATTCCCCTGGTAAAAAAAAAAGGCTAAGAAAAGCTGTCCCATGACAGAAGTGTCATGTGCTCCTTCAGCTGGATTAAAGGGCTAGGGCTCAAAGTGCTCCCCAAGCTGGTTAAATATGCTAAAAACCCTTCTTCTTTTGGCCACTCTTGAAGTTCAAGGAAGCCACTGTAGCCCACTCCTGAAGTTCAAGGAAGCCACAGTAGCTCACTCCTCAAGAACACTAACTCTGATGCCTATTTCAAGATCCTAATGACAACTGCTGCAAAGAATCTTACAAAATATGTACCAAATCCTCACTTACGTGAATATAACAAACTTTCTCTCTGGCTACAAATGTTACCTTACATCTAACATTCTGTCACTCATTATATTAAAATACTATCATGTTTGTGAAAGACTGACATCATATTCAGAAAACTGAAGATTAAACAAAAAGGGAGCCCTGTTACATGCTGTTGAGCATATAAAGGGTACAGTATTAGTGCCTATATTTTACGTAACTTGGCATTCTGGCATTTTAGAGCATGATGTAATCATTATCTGGCCTTTCCTTCCTCAGCTCCAGGACAAGCCAGGCATCTATTTTTTTTACAGCTGAAATGAATGGTAGTTTTCTGCCCAGAATTAAATATTAACTCAACATGTCCATAATCAATTCTCTTTGAGCTCACTTCTTACTCCTGCTCCAATTTCAGCTTAACATACACAGATACAAGAAAGCAGGAAAATGATACAGATGAATGTTCTGATGCCTGTACTGGTGAACTGTTGCCAGCAAAGACTCTACCTTTATTTCTTGCAGTGAGTCATGGTTGCCTGCCGAATGAAGTGGGGAATGATGGAAATTTAAAAATGGTTGTGGACATTATTGAAAAGCCTGGCACTGCAGTCAGAATGGGAAGGCATCATCTCATCATAATGTCCATGCCTCAGGAAATAAAGAAAGCCATAAGAGTCAGCCCATCAATATCACTGAGCTGGAGTGGCCAGATCAGTAGTGATCTAGTTTCTCAGACCAAAGGTGGGGGGGGGGGGGGGGGGGGGGGGGGTTCTATACTAGCAACCATCTCTGAGGATGAATCAGGCTGTCTGATTTGGCTGTCAGTGACCCAAAGGGTTGGCGAATCATAGCTGATCAAGACCCTGTCCCATCTCTCTGTTGGTACCCCCCAATAACAAGCCTGGTCTGGCTAATGGGGCAAGGACCACTATAGTCCCTCCATGGTGATGGAGTCTGCTGAAGAAGCACTGCATGCCCTTCTGCTTCACAGCTCAACTCAGGGACTGGGAAATAACCACCAAGACCCACTCCTTGGCTAACATGATGCTGTCCATCAACATCTCCACTGCACTGGCTGCAAAGAACTCCAACTCACAATTCCTGGGACACTGAAGAAGATGAAGAAGAAGTAACCACCTCCTTCAAGTCAATAAAGATCTTTACTGGTGTTATGGAGCACATATAACTTAACAGAGATTCTCCTTCAAAAGAGGAGATCTATGGACTTGTCCACTGTGCAGTAGTGATGATAATAAAACATTTATCATCATCACTAGAATAAAAATGCAACCTGCTGAGTTCTATAGACTCCTTCCAAAATGTACTGAATTCATAATGAAATGATCATCATCTATAATGAGTGTGATGACCAGTAGCTTCACCATGGCACTGAAGAAAATCAATGAAACTGTACAACTGGTCCTATGGGACAGCCCTCAAATGGGCATCTAATACTTCATCTAAGGCAGTTGTTCCCAAAGTGAGGTGGTTCCACCCCCCCCACACACACACACACAACTGATGCACAAGAAAGACCCAGAAAGGGAGTAATGGGGAAGGGAATAGCAGGGAACATCAGAACTGAATGAAAAATAATAGGGGAGGGGGGCGAGCGGCGCTGGGACATGGACTGTGAGGAAAGTGGAAGGCAGCCCGACAAAGTTTGAAAACCACTGATTTACGGCATCGAGAGTCTGGGGGACGTACTGGGACATCATAAACACATCTCCTTAATATGTCTCAAACTTGTTTAACGGCCTTCGGGGATATTATTGTAAAATACAGCATGTCGTGCACTTACCTGTACAAGATATTGTAGGCCGAGATTTATAGTTTCCCATTATACGGCTATCTATAATCCTTTATCATTAGAGAATCCTTCAGTTCAGCAACGAGCAGTTCATACATACTAAGATGTGGTCAGACAACTCTACGACACCGTATAACTTGAGTAAGTTACTCTTAAGGCTGATTATTATGAGTTCCTCTTTCTTCTCAACTAAGTTTGCCTGACCATTGTTTTAATTAACGGTGCATAACGCTTTGTAAAGAAAAACTCAGTTGGACCGTTGTAATTCTAAGAAGGAAATAAGATTTCTCCAAATAAAATTATTGTTATACCATTTTAATGTGACGACCTACTAAACATGATTTAGTCAGTATTTGTGACGAAAGAAAACAAAAGACCAGAAAAGGTCTATTTCCATACTACGCTTCTATTTTCTTTTTTCACACAAACTCTGTACAGGAAGTTGGCAACCGGTGCTCTTCTGCTTCAATGTTTTTATAAAAAAATCGCAAAGTTTGTTTCGTTTATGATGAAGAGGATTATAGAGTAGTTTTTCAGTTTTTATATTCTTTATTTTTACACTTTAAAAAATCTGAATAAAAGATATACACGAATAGTGTTTTGTGTATCAGTATTATTAAAAATAAGTGTATAAATATATATTTATTTAAATTCTGCAAGTGAAACTTTTTCACATGTAGATGCGAAATACATTTTTCTCCCCTTGATTCTTCTCTCTCTCTCTCTCTCTCTCTCTCTCTCTCTCTCTCTCTCTCTCTCTCCCCCCCCCCCGGTGTAAAAAAAATTAACTATGGTAATTGAATCTTCTCACTACCAAAAATAGCACTAAGATGGACACCACAGGGGAACAGAAGTAAGGGTAGACCAAAAGAGACATGGAGAAGAACAATAGAAAGGATGTTGAGCAATAGAAGGCTCACCTGGGCAAGAGCAGAAAAAAAGGCGAAGGACAGGCATTTGTGGAAAACCCTTGCGGAAGCCCCATGTGCCCTGGGCACTTAAGGTTCACAGAGAGAGAGAGAGAGAGAGAGAGAGAGAGAGAGAGAATTGAATCTTCATATTATTGGGGTGGGGGTGTTACGAGGGCTCCAGCATGCAATTTTTCTGGTGCCAGAGTTCCTTGATTTAAAAAAAAAAGTTTAAGAAGCTCTGTTTTAGAGAGAACATTTTTTGCATGAGTCTTTTCATTCAAATATATTATGAGAATATATATATATATATATTATGGCTTTTTTAAAATAAAAACAGTCATTTAAGTTGGAATCCAGTTAGCATTTATAAAAATAAGAAAATAAAATGCCAAAACAGATTTCTTTTCCTTTTTTCCAAAATTGTTATTTAAGCAAACAGTACGGTATCAATGGGGAAAAATTGGAACAGAGTTTCTTGGATCATTACTAACTAATAATGTGGCAGATAAAAGAGTTAACGACTGCAGTAAAACTGGTTCTAGCGATACATGTAGGTAGAAGTATATGGTTCAGTTTTACAAAGCGATAGGGGAGTGAGAAGAGTGAGAAAAAACACAAATAATGAAAAACATACAACATCCAGTATTTCGGCGGAAGCCTTTTCCAATGATAGCATACAAAAACAAACACAACATACAAGAAAAGAAAAAAATGAAAAACAGCTTTGTGGCATCCCTCCCTGTACACAAGACACCAGAAAGCACCTTAAAGACAAGGCTGGGAAACCACAAAAGAAAACAAATTGGACCAATCGGACGTTAGCGGTGGTGAAACGGAGAGAACGATGCTGGTGTGTGTGTGTGGGGGGGGGGCGCTCGGGAAGCAATAAATACCTCTAGTCCGCTAGAGAAGAAAGTGGGGGGGGGGGGGGAGGTGGTGGGAGAGTGGGCGTAAAGAAAGGAAGCTGTGAGATAACGTGAAACTGATGAATGAAGAAATGTGCGGGGACTAAGACAAGAAAGTAGAATATAAATAGCAGAAAACAGGTGGAAATCTAAAGAAGTTTAAAGGAAGCTAAATATATTGTTAATTCCCACTGTGTTGAGGCAGCCGTCTAGAGCCTTCCGAGATCGCACATCAGAAGAACAGGAGCGGATTGCACTAACAGAGATTCACATTTTCCCCTGTGGTTTCTTTGGCTTCCCTTCTTTACGCCTCCCCTCCCCACCAACCCCTCCTCACCAACCCCCCCCCCCCACACACACTTTCTTCTCTAGCGGACTAGAGGTATTTATTGCCTCCTGATCTTTTTCCCAAGCGTCCCCCCCCACACACACACACCAGCATCGTTCTCTCCGTTTCACCGCCGCTTACGTCCGATTGGTCCAATTTGTTTTCCTTTGTGGTCTCCCACCCTTGTTTTTAAGGTGCATTCTGTTGTCTTGTGTACAAGGAGGGATGTCACACAGCTAAGGTTTTCATTGTTTTTCTTTTATTTTATGTTGCATTTGTTTTTTATGCAATCATTGAAAAAGGCTCCCGCCGAAATATTGGATGTTGTATGTTATTCATTATTTGTGGTTTTTTCTCACTTTTCCCACACCCTAAATCGCTTTGTAAAACTGAACCTTCCCGTGCCATTAAAGGTCACATAGGGCTTAGAAGGTAGTTCGGCAATTTTTCCTGTTTTCAGCGAGCTTTTCAACCGCATCAAGGGATTTTATGCCTATTAATTTGGCCACTCTTAACAATGATCTCTTTAGAGTTTCACGTGGTCTGCATCTTTTTCTTCGGCCTGCTGTGTTCCACTTGATAGTTTGTGTTGGGATTCTCTGATCGTTTCTTCTCATCACGTGACCAACATATGTCCATCTCCTTTTCCTGATCACCGATGAGACTGGTTGTTGTTGTTCGCTTATCTGTCTTATCTCTGCATTGTTCTTGAATTCGCTCCACTTGAAGCCGAGTATTTTCCTTAGGCATTTGTTTTCAAAAGAATCTAATTTATTATCTATTTCTTTAGTTGTTTTGCAGCTTTCACATGCATAAATGAGGGAGGATATTACATTTGAATTGAATAGTCTTAACACTTCTATCTACCTGCAGCTGGTAATGGAGATACAATGAAGGATATTAAAAGGAGGGCATCTACCGCTATTAAAAAAAAATAAAACAACTAAAGAAGCTGTGGAGAGGAACAGACAGAACTACAAAAATAATATTTTAAGGACATGCATCTTTCCCATCGCAACATATGCCTGTGATACCTGGAGAAGAACAGACAGAACTACAAAAATAAGATATTTAAGGACATGCATCTTTCCCATCGCAACGTATGCCTGTGATACCTGGACACATAACAAAACAGCTGAGAAAAGCACATAAATGCCTTGGAGTGTAAATGCTACAGAAGAGTTATTCAAATATCAGGGACACAAAAAGAACAAATATATCCATACTTCATTCATTCATTCATTCATTCATTCATTCATTTGCATGTCCCTTGCAGAACTTTGCCTCCCAAACAGCACTCCTGTAGGCCTCTCGGTTGTGAGCAAGATGGCTTGCTGCTGCGGCATCCATTTGCAGATCGTCAACGATGTCTTGCAGCCATCTTCGTTTTGGTCTTCCTCTTTTTCTTTTTCCCATTATGTATCCTTCCAATACAGTCCTCTCTAAATTATCATGACGTTGCCCATAAAACTTCTTCTATTGTCGGTTCGGGTTCTTTCTCCTTCAATAATAATTCACACTGTTGATTTCTGTTTCCACAGTCGGTTGTTTCATACATTCCTTTGCAATACTACAAGAACTTAATATTGATAATGGTAGGCTAATAAAGAGGATTAAACAAAGAAAACTTAAATATTTTGGACGCATTAAACGTCATGATAATTTAGAGAAGATCGCCTTGGAAGGGTACATAATGGGAAAAAAGAAAGAGAGGAAGACCAAGGCGAAGATGGCTGCAAGATCATCGTTGATGATCTGCAAATGGATGCATCAGCAGCAGGCCATCTTGCTATCGAGCTGCCTACAGGAGAGATGTTAGGGGGGCAAAGTTCCGCAAGGGTCATACAAATGACTGACTGTACTGTTCATAGTAAAATTGTTCTAACGATGCACTTCAATGTTTAAAAATTACAGTTTGTTTCGTTTTTTTAAATATTTGTTTCGTTGATGTGAAGAAGTTTTTTTTTATTTCTGCAATATACCAGCTCATGAGAAAATAAGAATTTGTGGGAGTCTCTCATTCTCTTTTATGCCGTATGAAATCTGTTGTATAAATCCAGTTTATCTTTTAAAAGTTGCGTTAAACGTAGGTATTAAGCAAATTATAAATTATCATCATATTTGTTTATCTTTTTAGAGTTTCAAACCAAATAAGCAAACATGATGTAACGTAATGAGGTACAATTCGTACCAGTGTCTCACGTCTAATATCTTTCGTATACTGCAGGCTATTTCGTAGATTTGAAAACTTCAATGGATACAGCAGTACTGAATTTTAACGTCGGCGTTTTGGGCCACGTCGACAGCGGCAAGACTAGTTTATCGAAAGCCCTGAGTACAGTTGCTAGTACTGCTTGCTTTGACAAAAATCCGCAGAGTAAAGAGCGAGGAATAACTCTGGATCTGGGATTTTCGTCTTTCACTGTTGAAATAGCAGACGCCAAACGAGATGAGCTGAAGGGCTACAAGAGTGTGCAATACACCCTAGTAGACTGCCCTGGCCACGCAAGTCTCATACGTACTATAATAGGAGGTAAGTGGCCCTGCTTCTCAGCTTCTTCAGATGTTTATGATGCAGTCATGTTGTCTTACTTGGCATTCAGTTGTGTATGCGTGTCTCTTGTTTGTATTTTCTTTTTGACAGTTTGTCTTGTATTTTGTTTACTAAGGGCTTACATATTCCCAGGGACAACATATGGATGTGAAACATGGACACTTAACAAATCACTAAAACAGAATAACAACATTTGAAATAAATTTTTACAAAAGGGGACTTAGAATATCATGGATAGAATGAAAATCAAAAAGATATTGATGAGATTAGGTGTCACAGAAAACTGCCTCATTAACCCTTAAAAATTAGAAAGCTGAGATACTTCATCCATATAAAGAGACACAGAAGCCCATCCATATCAAGAGACACAGAAGCCCGCCCATATCAAGAGACACAGAAGCCCATCCATATCAAGAGACACAGAAGCCCATCCATATCAAGAGACACAGAAGCCCATCCATATCAAGAGACGCAGAAGCCCGTCCATATCAAGAGACGCAGAAGCCCGTCCATATCAAGAGACGCAGAAGCCCGTCCATATCAAGAGACGCAGAAGCCCGTCCATATCAAGAGACACAGAGGCATGGGAAGGTTGATAGTAGAAGGCATAGTCCCTGGCAGAAAGACAAAAGGGACGACCTCATCACAGATGAACTCAGGACATCACGGAAAGTCTGAATGTGTTTATGCAAAATGCTGGTCAACTTGCACAAGAGCGTATTGCATTCAGGGAAGCTGCTAGAGGGACAGTATTCTGGAAAAGACATGTCACATGAGTGAACGAATGTTGAGGGGGACAATTAGAAGCCTTCTAAGGCTCAGCGATGCGCTTCGTATAATGGGATATTTAAGGTTTATGTAATTTCCTTCCTCCATCTCTTGCATGGGCGCCCCCTTCCTCTGTCATCTATGAATATTGCGTTTCTGCATCTGGTGGTCAGCCTTGGTCTTTCTTCTTAGATACCATGTATATGTACAGTGCCTTTATATCTTTTATGTATATATCTATAAATTGCAGTTGTACTTTAAGATTTTTATTATTACCCCATTTTTATGCTGGTCACATGTATGTGTATTTAATGCAGACCAGTTAATTATTAAAAGAGTAGGATCACAAGTATGCTAGTCAGTAGTGACCTGTCATTTAATCCACAGTGTTGTGGTGTGTTACTTTCTACCAACACCTTGTAATTGATCCAGTTGTAAAAGCTGGTATCCATCTCACCAGTGCTAGGGAAAAAAAAAAGTCTTCAAAGAAGGAAAATATCTGCATACATGAGGAAACATTTTAGACTAGGAAAAATAAGATATCGGTGAAGGGAAGGAAAATAGGACATCATATGCAAATGTCAGTGAATGAAGAGAAAATAGGATATCATATGTGACTGCTGGTGAATGAGGGGAAAATATATCATATGTGAATGTCTGTGATTATGGTTTATGGTCTGAATTATCATTATTGCACTTTGGACATATCCATAGATGCTAAGATTCCCCCCTCAACATATCCATCAGTGTCCTGTGGCAGATAGTGCCCATCTTGTGTTGGTTGACATCTCCTCTTGTATGTCCAGTATGTCTCTCATTTCTGGCCATGCCAGTCTGTACCCCCAGCTATGCCAATGTGTACTCCCAGCTCTCAGTCTAAGCAATGATGTGGATTCGCTGCTGTTGAAGTCCTCCACTCTGCCTATCTCTCTGAGTGCATTAACAATATCAACTTGATCCAGTGGTTGTCCGTCTGCAATGATGGCAGAGCCAGCCAGCTAGCCTATCAGCTCTCTCATTGACCTAGATGCCCGCATGCCCCAGAGACATATATAATGGCGACTTTGTGGATCATTGATTTCTGCAATGACTCAAGCCACTGCCTGCAGAACCTGCCTCAACTTTCTGGATCATACTCATCGAGTAACTTAGTGCGCAGACCTGGGCATAGTCTTATGACACCAGCCAGAAGAATGCTTTCGTCACTGCCATCACCTCCATCGTCATGTTGCTTGTTGTCATAGTGAAGGCACCTCTGGCTTCTTGGATTGTTATGCCTGCTGAGCGTGCTGTAAATGCACATGCATTTCTTTGATGTCATAATCTCTGAAAATAATATCAGCCTCATTGAAGTTTTCACTGATAATGGCATTGACCTCTGTATTCACAGCAAATGGATTCTTCTCCCTGCCCCTCTTGTCAAAGCTGATAGTTCAAGAGAAGATGCCCCTGAATGCTGGAGGCACAGGTACCCATTCTTTGCCGGGGTTGATGTTGTTAGGCTCACAGACCTGGTTGATAACATCTTCTGCACGACCCATCCATGAGTTGCCCCTCTTTAACCTGTGACCCTTTTCTTTTAGGAGCTCTTGGTGCAGTGGGTGCTCCTTATCAGCACTTATCTTGAGGTATGCATGTGCCCTGCAGGTCTTGATCCTATGAGTGAATGAAGGGAAAATGGGAAATCATTTGTGATTTGGTGAAGGGAAAATGGGAAATCATTTGTGAGTTGGTGAAGGGAAAATGGGAAATCATTTGTGGTTTGGTGAAGGGAAAATGGGAAATCATTTGTGATTTGGTGAAGGGAAAATTGGATATTGCTAAAGGTTAGTCCCATGAATGAAGAATTTCACCCAAGTCTAAAGTAGATGAATAATTTTAAAAAAAAAAAGAGCTTCAGAAAAATTTGTTGATGGCCACTTAGAACAGTGCTATGATAACATCATCATCAGATGCTCATTGGTGCAGACATTAGCAGTCATACTTCTCCCACAGATCTCAGTCTTTGTTGTTTTCCATCAACTCATTTGGTGACATTTTATCATGCCACCGCATTAGAGTGCTCACGATCTTTTTTCTTGGTCTTCCTCTGCCTAAAGTGAAGACCTAACCTTTTCTAGGTACAAATTAGCTTATTAGAAATGGTAGAGTTTGCACATAGTAAATAACTGAGCATTGTTTGTATGATTAGCCTTGAGATTGTGAAACATACTAGGCAGATTGTCATTGATTTACACCTTAAGTCTTATCCAAGACTTGGCCTGTGTGATCTGAGTGACAAAACAAACAACCACTGTTTGTTTTCAGAATGAGAACTCAGTCTAGTGCGTTGAGGAGTCGAAATAAATGTAGTTATATTTCAGCAAGAAATTATGTTAGAATGTTTGGTTTTATATTGGACTAGAAGTCATTTGCTGATTTGCATTCTGAAGTCAGATTTTGTTAATTTTGACTTTTAACACACACCACCACCACTCTCCCCCCCCCCCCCAACCACTCACCCATTTCTGGTATAGCTTTCTTGACTGTGGGTCACCAGACTGTCGGGTACAGCTTGATTTCAGATGGGTGCAGGTTTACCACCCACATGCTACGGCTTTGCTTTCAGTGAAACCATCAGCCAGTGCATCCTGAGTGTGTATGACCCCTCCCCCCCATCCCCCCCCCCCCAATAGACAGAACACTGTAGGCATGATAGGAATAAAAATAAGCAAGAGAATGATTGTGCCTTGAACCATGAATTCTGATAGGATGAGCAGCTACCTAGCCATGGGAGGACTGTGCACTATCAAGCAAGACAGGAGAGTTGATATCTTTTTAAAATAAATCTGATTGATACACTTCATTGTTATACTTTACATAGTCTCAGAAGAATATTAATGATTTACACTTCATAAGAAATGACTTTGGTTTATACTTAAAGGGGCCCAGATTATTGATCTGATGATGTTAGTGGTGGATATCACCAAAGGGATGCAGACACAGACAGCAGAGTGCTTGGTTATTGGAGAGATCACATGCAGCAAAATGATTGTGGTACTTAACAAGTTGGACATGATACCTCCAGACAAGCAGCCAGCAGCAGTGGACAAGGTAACTGTTTGAAATGTTACATAGATATGTGTGCATCCTGGGTTTGTGTTTTATCTATGAGTTTGATGGCCGTCAGAAGGTGGCGTGTATTTGTGAATGTGACCACATGCGCACGTGAAGCAGATATTGCTGTGTTTTGTGCGATGAACTGAAATATCTGAAACTTTTATTGTTTATTTACATACAGGGTGGATGAAAAGTCCTACTCACTCAGCAATGGCGGCACAGGTTTCTACACATAACAACAGGTGTCAGTCAGTCATTTGCATGTCTCTTGCGGAACTTTGCTTCCCTAACAGCTCTCCTGTAGGCCTCTCGGTTGGTAGCAAGATGCCCTGCTGCTGATGCATCCATTTGCAAGATTATCAATGATGTCTTGCGGCCATCTTCGCTTTGGTCTTCCTCTCTTTCTACCTTCTGGAAATATACCAAGAAACCCAAACAACAGGTGTAGTGGGACTCTTTGCCCGCCCTGTATGCTGAGCATGGTAGCATTTATTTCAGATTTCAAAACCATGACCTCCAAGCATCTTATGAGACCTTGACTGAACATTTTGGATTTTCAGATTTTAATCTTTGCATTACAGTCAATTTTCTTTGGATATGTAATGCGTGGTGGACTTGAAAATATGGTAACAGCAAGAAAGATAAATGGAAGAGAGAACAGAGAAAGGTTGAAAGGGAAGATCAGTGGATAGTCTAATTATGTGATAAGTCACTGAATTGATGGGAAACATCAATGATTGCTGTCTGTGGAGAAGTATGATGGACCACACCAATGGTAATGACAGTTTTAAAAAAATAATAAAATCCCTATTTCCATGGTATTAAGACATATTGGGGACACAACGTTAGGCTCGTATTTCCAAGGCCATCAGCACATGAAAGTGTGATGTGGTCAGTATCATGCTTAACTGCATTTACCTTCATGGTTTTCTCTGATACCCATCTTTAGAGGCTGGGTGGACCCTGGAGCCTTTTTTTTATGCTAATGGCAGTCTATGATAAATGGTGATTCAGATGAGTTGAATCCAGATGGCAGAACATGCACTGCTACAGCGTATAGACGATGTATATCCATGTGTGGCAGGTTTGGTCGGAGTTATGAGCTGTGAGGCTGCTGTAGAAACCTGGAAAAACTTTTTTGTTGTTAGTCCTAGTGACAGAACTCCACATTTGGAATAACCAAAGTATAAATGCCGAAGAGCTGCTGGCCCAAAATAGTCAAAAGTATTTCTTGTGTACACTAGAAGATTGTGTAAGAACATGTTATCCTCTTATATTCTAAAGCTTCTTTTTATGTAATGAGATTCATTCATTCATTCATTTGCATGTCCCTTGCGGAACCTTGCCTCCCAAACAGCACTCCTGTAGGCCTCTCGTTTGTGAGCAAGATGGCCTGCTGCTGATGCATCCATTTGCAGATCATCAACGATGTCTTGCAGCCATCTTCGCCTTGGTCTTCCTCTCTTTCTTTTTCCCATTATGTACACTTCCAATACGGTCTTCTCTAAATTATCATCACGTTTAATGTGTCTAAAATATTTAAGTTTTCTCTCTTTAATCCTCTTTACTAGCCAGCCTTCTTCAATATTAAGTTCTTGTAGTATGGATATATTTGTTCTTTTTTGTGTCCATAATATTTGGGTAACTCTTCTGTAGCATTTACATTCAAAGGCATTTATGCGTTTCTCAGCTGTTTTGTTAAGTGTCCAGGTCTCACAGGCATATGTTGCGATGGGAAAGATGCATGCCCTTAAAAATCTTATTTTTGTAGTTCTGTCCGCTCCTCTCCACAGATTCTTTGTGTAATGAGAAGACAATAAAAATATTAAGGTTTTTTTTTTCCTTTAAAAAAAAAAGAGAGAAGTTTGTGCATATGTTTCATAGGGGTCAGAAGAATCAAAAGCATCTAATATACGTAAGAGGTTCTTCTGTAAGATAGCAGAGCATCAGAAAATCAATGCTTGCCCCTGAATTACAAGTTAAATGCTATTACTACTTCATGTATTCCTCCCTGCTTGAGCTGAAATTTTATTTCATACACAGTGAAATGATGAGCAAGAGAAGGAGGGTAATGATTATTATATTTATATAGTCAACATCAGTCATGTACTGAATCAGGTATTTACCGTTAATGATGTTGTGTGAGATGAGATTCACTGGTTTGAGAACTGTAGAAAATGAAGTAGGTTGGCCTCTGTTATGTTCTTTCCTTCTGAACAGATGAAGAAAAGGATGTGGAAGACTTTGGAGGCGACGAAGTTTGCAAATTGTCCAATCGTCGCTGTTGCAGCGAAACCTGGTGGGCTAGAAGTAAGATGAGCCAAATATTCTGTACATTTTGTGTGTTAAAAATTAAACTTAAAAAAATTCTTTTTTTATACTTTTACTACAACTAGTTATGATTTGCACTTAATATGGCTTAATTAAGTAAAATAACTGCTAAAATTATTTTTTAAAATGTTTGTTTTAAATGACGGTTTATAGCATATGTAGTTTTTTCTTGATTTTGTTTTTGAAGCACTCATAAAGTTCAGTGAAACAAAGTTAATATTTATTTATTTATTTTTGTTCATGCTTCTTGTTTGAAGAATAAAATGAATTTATGATGCATTGAACTTGGCTGTCCTCGGAGCAGCTGCTGAGAGGGACAGAAGTAGAATTTGGGCCAAAAGAAGATGAATTAATGAAGATTAAGAATTTAAGCCAAAAAAAAAAAAAGAAAACCTGTGGTACACTATAGAGATATTGATAGGAAATTAGTAATGTGTCCTCATTCTCTCTCTCTCCTAATGCTGGTTTGCCCAGTCAGTGTTGTATAACATGACGTGTCATTGATGTCTCACAGTGACATTTAATTTCCATTCATGTCCCTTTTTTTTTTACAAATGATGTTTCTTCTTAACAGGCCTCAGAGACAAAAGCAGAGGGTATAAATGATCTCATCTCTGCTCTTCAAACCAGCACCTATCTTCCGCAGAGATCAGAAGAAGGACCTTTCATCTTCTCCGCTGACCACTGCTTTTCCATTCGAGGTCAGGGAACTGTCATGACAGGAACTGTACTTAGTGGAAAAGTGACAGTGAATGATGTAAGGTTTTCTTGTTTGTTTTTTTTTTTACTTATTTAGATATGTTAACATTTTCTAAAATATCAAGTAGTTTTAAATGAGAGTCATATTTTATAAATGGTGAATGTGTATGTGCCTTTAAGTTAGCTCATTAGGACATTACCAATATAAATTAATCTTCATCATTGCCCTTTAAGACATCAGCGCTCACAGATATTGGCTGTTCATCTCCAGTTTTCAGCATGACTGTACAGCTTCCCACATAGGAAGTTTAGTTCTGGCCAGTTCCTTTGCCAGAGTAGATTGTATAGTTAACATCTCTCAAGGGGTAGCATCCTAGATGATACACAAGTGACATAATAATAAGCGGAGTGTTATGACCTCCATTTTTTTTTCAAATGCTGTGTGTTCAGAAGCAGGGCATCTGCATTCATTTTCTTACTTTTGTCATCTTTCACAAATATATATGTGTGGACGTGCATGCATGCATGTGTGTGTGTGTGGGGGAGAGAGAGAGTTATGACTGCCAATGCCAGTAGGCACGGCATTTGCTATATTGATAGTACTTACACATATTTTGCTTTACACTCTGTCATAGGCTGAAAATAATCTTTTCAAATGCTATTGCAGATGAAATAAAATCCTGTTCTGTATATTTGAGTCATGCAGAAACAATGAGAATTCATTTATAAACTTTGACTAACATAGACGAAAAATTGAAGAACTCACAAGCCAATATAGGTATATATTTAAGATATTTAAGTGAATGTGGGGGGGGGGGGGGAAGCATGGATCCATTTTAAGATTTTTATTTTATTGCCAGACATTTTCTCTTTGTAGACTGTGGAAATACCATCTCTAGGTATGACGAAGAAAGTGAAATCAATGCAGATGTTCAGGAAACCGGTTGAGAGAATTAAACAGGTAAATCAGTGTTTAATAGTTAAAAAAAAAAAAAATGAGAAGAAGAAAAGCGTAGAGAAACATATATATGCATACATACATATACACATATGAGGGCAAAGGAGGTGTCCAATCTGGCAATCATTGACCCATAGATGAAATGCTAGCATCAGATTCGGTGAAATATAACTGATCAAGACCCTGTCCCATCTGAACTTTGGTCCCCCAGTAACAGACCTAGCTTGGCTAATGGGGCAGGGATCACCATAGTCCCTATGGCAATGGAGTCTGCTAAAGAAGAATTGCACTTCCTTTGCGTTTTAGCTGTCATAACCCACTCCCAAGCTGTCATAACCCACTCCCAAGCTGTCACAACCCACTCCCAAACTGTCATAACCCACTCCCAAGCTGTCATAACCCACTCCCAAGCTGTCATAACCCACTCCCAAGCTGACATGATGCTATTGTTCCTCAGTATCTTCATCACTTTGGCCTCAGAGAACACTAGCTCATTGTTCCAGGGAGATACAAGACAAGACTGGAAACAGATATCTACACTTTTCTGAGGCAAGACTCATTCAGGACATCGGAGAAGAGCTTGAACTTGTACTACAGACAGAATCACAAGCTCATGAGAGGAATTTTGCTTTCATCTCATGAATTTTAACTTAACTCTTTCCGTGCCACAGGAAGAAACGTGGACATTCCCGTTTGGTGCCGGAGTAAAAGCGCGGGTCTTGATATGTATTGGGGGTATAGTTGGAAAAGTGAATAAAATACAGCATTTCCATGTTATGTATACTTATTATGTTTCAAAATAACTAAAAATGTATGAAGATTTCATAAATGCAGAGTTTTTTAATAAAAAAGAAGTAATGTGATGTTTTTAGACAATAATTATGTCCTACTTACTCTCGGCTGGGTCTAAGGTACAGTACGTACCATCTGAGATCCCTAGAACTTACTGTTGACTACCTGTCAATCTTGTCTTGTGATTGTATGTGCCTTTCTCCCTAAAATAATGTCTGAAATAACCTTCTAACTACTTCTCCAGTCGTCTAATATGTCTAGATCTACTTGGGATACATTCAAGAACAGTGGTCTAGTCACGGGGTATGTTCATATCCCTATCTGCATCACTAAAAATTGAAATTTCTCACAGAAAACTTCAGTTTTCTCCCTCGTAACTAAGCACTCTTCTGCCATTTTGAAAAAGGTCACGGGGCATGCCACTAAATGTTTACAATCTAAACATTACACCAGGTTTTTAATGAAACAAAGCATGTAGCGAAATACCGTCACACGGCACTATAGACACAAATCAGAAGTGACCATTTTTAATAATTAGGCACGGGAAGAGTTAAGGCTCTTTACTTATTAGACTTATTACAAAACAGTTCATATCTCCCACCCTTGAAGCGACTCAGAGTAGAGTTTTCACCAACAGGAGTTGACCAACTTCTGAGTTTAATTCCTTCAAAGTCCCTGTCATGATTCAGTTTGTGATGCTGAATATCTTTGGTATCTTACATCCTTTCCATTCTGTTAAATATCACATAGGACTCGCATGGTAGTTCACAAGTTTTCTTGTTTTTGGCAAGTTTTTCAACCTCATCAAGGGATTTTATGCCTGCTAATTTGGCCTCTCTTAACAGTGTCCTCTTTAGAGTTTCTCATGGTCGACCTCTTTTTCTTCAGCCTGTTGTGTTCCATTTGATAGCTTGTTTTGGGATTCTCTGTTTCTTCTCATCATGTGACCGAATTATGTCCATTCCCTTTTTTCTGATCACCCATGAGACAGGTTGTTGTGCATTGTTCTTGAATTCATTCCACTTTATACCAGGTATTTCCCTTAGGCATTTGTTTTCAAAAGTGTCTAATTTGTTGTCTGTTTCTTTAGTTTTCCAGCTTTCTCATGTATAAATAAGGGTGGATACTACATTTGAATTGAATAATCTTAGCTTGGTTTTTGTGCCTGTAACTTTAGAATGCCATATGTTCTCAAGATTCTTGAAGGTCAGTGCTGCTTTTGCAATTCTAACTTCCTTTCTGTTGTCACCATCCTGGTCTGTGTAGCTGCCGAGATTTGCAAATTGGTTTACTTTTTCAACTGCTGTTCTTTCTACATATATTTTTCTCTTTTTTGATTAATGGGACATTTCATTATTTTTGTTTTTTCCTTGTTTTTTTTTTAATGGCTAACTGGTATACTTTTTTGCACGATGAGTTTTGTTAGACCTTGCACAGAGGTGTAAGGGGGGGGGGGGGGAGGAAGAGCTGGATGGCTGGCTGGTAGAACTCAGGTTGCCAGAACCAACAGCTGACCGGCAAAGTGTTCATACTCTTCAGAGGTTACTGAAACAGAGAGTGGATCATGTATAGGGGGTGGCCTGAATGTGATGATGCTAATTCCTAGATTCAAGCCTTTCCCTGCATCTCTTACCACTTATCCTTCATGTTGTTAGAATGTTTTCATGTTCTTAGTTTTTCATCTGTTTTTTCATGTTTTTAATCTGTTGTGTTGTTTTTATATGTGATTCTTGGCAAAAAAAAAAAAAATTGCCGAAATATGGGATTGTTGTATGTTCTTCGTTTGTATGTGCTCGTCTTACTTTCCGCCATTCTTGTTTCTGCCCACTTTCCTGTAAAAATGAACCTTACCTCTCCATCTACTTTATAAGATGTTCTTCACTTCCAAGGGGAAAATAGTCTGCATCTTCTTCCTGAAAAATAATCAGACAGGAGTAAATTCATAAATATTTTAATAAAAATTCATAAATATTTTTATGCAGTAAGCAAAAGGAAGAGAAATGAGTCTTGGCCAGGTTCTGCTCCAGAAAAGGCACAGAGTAATGGTTCTTATTTCTGCATCTACAGGGTGATCGTGCTGGCATCTGTGTGACACAGTTTGATCCAACACTTCTAGAGCGTGGACTTGTCTGCAACCCTGGAGCTCTTGTGACGGCAGAAGCTGTTATTATTTCTGTCAGTAGAATTATGTATTACAAAGGATCTGTTCACACGAAGGGAAAATTTCACATAACTATTGGTCATGAAACTGTCATGGGGCGGATCTCCATTTTTAGTTTGCCTAAACAGAATGACCTAGAGAAACAAGATTCCAGTGACCCTACAGTTTTGCACGCTTTTGATTCATTGCACTTGGTCAATGAAGCCTTTGATTTTACCAAAGAGTATTTATATCAAGATGAACTTTTCAACCTGGAAAAGAAAACTGGAAAGGGGGATTCTGAATCGGCGGAAGTGAATGTAGGAAGACAGTTTGCACTGATTGAGCTTGAGCGTCCGGTCACATGTTTTCTGCAATCACTTTTGATTGGTTCACGCCTTGATGCGGACATCCATACAAATGCCTGCCGGATAGCTTTCTGTGGGAAAGTTTTAGAAGCTTTTACTGATTCTAAGTACAGAGAGACTGTTCTGCCAAAGGTTAAAGTCTTTAAGGTAAATACAATTTTATGAAACAGAATCATCATTTTCGTTAACAGTTATTAGTAAAATGGGATGTTATTCATCAAAAGAAATTGACAGAGTAGAAATGAAACTGTAATTTAAACTAGTCAGTTTTATCATTTGTTGTTCAACAACCTAGCCAAAAAAATTATGTCATCCAAGCGACAATTATTTTGGGAAACCTTGTGACGCATTTTTTTGGAATCATGCTTATTGCACCTGGCTGGAAATTTACACCTGGGTAAAATTAGAAAATAATCTGTCAAAGCACCAAGTGCTTCAGATAGTTCTTAGTTCAGAGAAGAACTTTCAGACAAGAGTTTTAAGAAAAAAAAAAAAAGACAAATTACTTACAGAGGAGCACCAAATGAAAGATAAAATGTGTAAATCTGTAATCATAAAACACAGTACCTACCTACAGTTTTGATAAAAGGCACTAATTTAAATGTGAAAAAAATGAGACATTTGTTTTATACCACAAAACTGCCTAACAGCCCAACCCCAGAAACAATACCCATAAACTCACAACACCTTCCAGAAAACATACCCAATAGGTAAGCCATAAATGAACTCTTGTTTTTTTGCTGACGATCAAGCATTTATAGCCACATCAGAAAAAAGGCCAAAAGAACATGACAAAAAGACAGCAGAACATGAATAATTTAGCAAGGGCATGTAAAAACCACAACATGAAGATGAGTGCTGAAAAAAAACAGAAATCATGACCATAGCGAGAGAAGAAATCCGAACAAAAATCTTCCTAGACAACCTGCCCTTGAAACAGGTCAAACATTTCAAATACCAAGGTACCACTGTATCGTCCTCAGGGAAAATTGATGCTGCAGTTGAGAACAGATGCAATAAAGCAAATTAGGTCATTGGAAAAATGGCTCCTTTACTGAAAAACAAATACATCACAACAGAAAAAAAAAAGAGCACTGTACAACACAATTTTCCTCCTAACTCTGTGCTATCAAATGTCAAACATGGACACTAACAGCCAAAAACAAAAGAAAAATCATCACAACAGAAATGAGATGTTTAAGGAGAATACTAAATGTGACAAGAAGAGACCAAATAAGAAATGACACCATCAGGGCAAAGGCTGGAGTAACACCAGTATTACATTATATCCAGAAACAGCGAGTCAAATGGTTTGGCCATGTTACACGGTTACCACCAGACAGTATAGAACAGACAACATTCACACTAAGATTTGTAGGTAACAGAGGAAGAGGCCGCCCACGCAGGAGATGGAGAGAGAAAATTACAGAAGCATTAAATATTCCATTATATGAAGAAAATTGTCGAGCACTAACAAGACTTCTATTTGTGCCTTCAACACTGAAAAGTATGTGAAGAAGGAGACAAGACAAGTTATTTTTCTTTGGCCTTAAAGTGGTTGTCATTAATGTGCTATATGATCAGAAAAGTTGCATTGATAGGTGTTAACTAGCACAAAGATATCAGAGTACTTCAAATAATACTTTGTGCAGATAATGTTTATTGGTATTTACACATTCATCTACTCTGCTCAACAGATGAAGACCAAAGAGGGACAGATTGAGAGGGCCACAGACAAGTATTCAGTTATTGCCAAGAATCTTTTCAAGAAAGAAACAAACATAGCGGCCTTTGCCAACCTCAAGGTTGTCCTATCCTCAGGAGAAAAGGGCCACATTGAAGGGGGATTTGGCCAGAGTGGGAAAGTAAAAATCAGAATACCAGGTAGTCACATCTCCATGTATTGTATGTAGTTTAACAATCAACATTCAGCCACTAAACTCCTTGTGGAAGATGAGTTTCTGATTATCTAGCCTGATCATGCTGAATGAATGGCATTTCATTCTTTTCTTTTCCATATAGAAAACAGAGGTTCTTGCTTAGTGCCAGGGCAGGTGCAGGTGGTCAACAGCACACTCCAACAAATTCTCCCTAGAAACTACATCTTACATCCTTTCTGTGCTGTTAAACGTCACATAGGGCTCACATAGTTGTTTGCCAAGTTTTCCTGTTCTCGGCGAGTCTTTCATCCTCATCAAGGGGTGTTAGGCCCACTAAACTGGCTTCTCTTAACAATGTCCTCTTTAGAGTTTCACGTGGTCGACCTCTTTTTCTTCGGCCTGTTGTGCTCCACTTGATAGCTTGTTTTGGGGATTCTCTGATTGTTTCTTCTCATCACATGGCCTACATATGTCCATCTTCTTTTTCTGATCACCGATGAGACAGGTTGTTGTTTGCTCACCTGGAAACTTGCATAGTAAGAATTAACTCAGGTGTTACAATATGTTAAAAGATTAAAGGTTTGACTGGTTTGACCATTGGATGAGAATGAATCCTGATCTTCCACCAGCTTAAGCTTACTAACTAAATATGCAGGGAACCAGGCAGAGAGCATGAAGCTGAAAGAGATGTTTGAAGGGAATAAATGGCATCTTGACGAGGAATGATTGTGACAGTAAATCAGGCCACGCTACACCACATGCTTTAGACTGGATTGTGATGATCAAACTACATGTGATGGCACAGAGCAGGGACAAAATGAAATAACTACCCGTTGTGTAATATCCAAGTGAATGAAGTAGGGATTGACATAGTCCCAGTTTGTGATGGAGCTTAATAAACAGCTTTCACTGGAAAGATATTGCCCCACCATCTTGTATGTGGTTCAGGAAATGAGAGAAATATGACAGCTTACCATTTTTGTTGTCACATGCTTGATGATTGGTACGAAGAACAAAAAAACTCTTAGTGTCTTTGTAATTTGTTTCCATATTCTCTTCATATTTGGCTCTGTTGCATATCTTCAAAGAGTTACCCAAAAAAAAGCACTTGCTCCCTGATATTTGAATCTATTTCTTTATACCACAAAACTGCCTAACAACCCATCCCCAGAAACAATACCGATAAACTCACAACACCTGGCTGGAATTTCTTCTAAGACTTCCAAATCTTCATTTGCCCCCTGATTGTAAATTTTTGTTTGTTTGTTTGTTGTATAACTACTACATTTTTTTTTTTCACATCTGTAAGAATGCCATAGATGCCTGTATAGTTCATAAACACTGTTCAGGATTTGTGACCTTTCTTCACATTTTTTTTTTCAGTTCTGTTGCTGGCACTAGTTTTTGAATAACCATAACTCTTGTCCAAAAAAGTAGTTTCAGAATAAAGATGCAGATATCCAGATAAAGATATCCTGGACATCCAGAAAGAAAAAAAAAAAAGTTGAAACATTTTTTAAAGGCAAGAAGTTCTCACATAATTTACACAACATGGAAATTTAATTAAAATTCTAACAGCAGGTTAATCCAAATTCTTGAGAAGACAGGAATCTAGAAAAACTGAAATCGCTGGAAAAGTCAAAGGAAGATAAGTGCAAAGGAGAACAGAGTGCTGACTGTGGAAGTGTTTATTCATTGTGCTTTGTGTCTGGGTAGGCTTTGGCAGTTTGGCATCTTTGGCACAGTCTTGGCATTTTTTGTATTTTCATTTGTCTTTCTTTTCCCAAACTGCTTGGTTAGCCAGTTAATACAATTATCTTTCTATCTCTCTCTCTTTTAAATTTTCCAACAATTATCAGGTTCTCTAACCATTGTCTTCACATAACATGTCCAAAGGATTTTTATTTATTTTTTTTTTGCTTATGCTTTTAACTTGCATGTGTTTCATATGGAGAATATTACTTGGTAACCCTATACATTACACAGACCAAGTTTTCCTTGCTGAAATTGCTACCCATATAGGTTTTACAGGCTAACCTGGTTTTGAGTCCACTGTATTAAGCTCTTATAACATTTGAGATAGTACTGTGCCATCATGTAGTGAAGAGATCAAGCTTCTAAAAAATAATCATGAGATTAATATTAATGAATAGGTGGGGGGCCACTATGGGGGTCTAGGCGGTGTTTTAAACATTTTCTTCATTGGAGACAACATGCTAAGAAGGTTAAGGAAATTGTCTATTTGCACATTGTTTGCTCAGTTTGAAACTCTTTTCTGGATTACTAGATTTCTTAATGGTTTAAGTAACAATTTTCTGTTGTCTCGCAACTCAGTTTTCAAATAGTACACAAAGTATAGGTAATCCTGCAAAGGTAATGCTGTTGGGATATATGGCATATAGGTGATATAGTTTTGGTTCTTGTATATTCTTTGATCTGTCAGCTCACAAAAGGTGATGTGGTCAGTATCGCAGTTGAATCCTTTCCCTTTTTTTTCCCCTCTTCTTGACTCTAGGAGGAGTCAGGTGCCCATTTGGACCTGGGTGGGTGTCTTTTATCAGGATCAGACCTCTGACTTTAATGAATTCACTCGCTACATTGCCACTCGGGCATTACTGAGAAATATTACCATGTCATTTATGTGGTTTCTTTGAGTAGCAAACTTGGTTTCCCATAAATGTTTGTCTGTTTCAGAGGGTCTGACCAACGAAACATTCCAGCGCTACTCAGCTAAAAAGAAAGGAAAGGGTAAAGAGGAAGATTCAGCTCCTTCCGAGGAAGGAGCCACTTCAGAGAGCAAAGACCCTGTAAAGATCTATCTTCACTTCAAGCGATATGTTTATGATCCAAATAAGAAAATGGTGCAATCATTTTAAATGTTGTGATTAGTTGTTGAAGATATTAGTCAGAATCAGCATGTACCTCAGTCAGAAAGTAGTTATCAAAGAACATCAAGAACGAGTTGAAACTGTAGGGGAAAGATAATCAAAATTGTCTTTGTATGTCATGAGCTGGCAGAAGTTAGAGAACTTGAAAGGTACTGGCAAACTTGAAAGAAAAAAAAAAGAGATTGGGAAAACAATTTGAATGTCCTGTCTCAGGACATGTTATGTGAAGGAAAAAGCTGTTGTTCCGGTTAGAAGTAATAAAGAGTACAAAACAAAGAGTATGATCACCAACAACCGTTAGCACCATTAAGAAATGCCACATGTGGTAACATCAGTCATTGTACAGGGAATTTACACACAAAAAATTGATGCATGATTCAGTTATAAACTGTTTAGAATTGATTAGTGCCACAGTGGTGTAAGGGTTGGTGCACTTGCCTGCAGATCAGAAAGTGAAAGGTTCGATTCCTTCACTGATGTGGATTTTTTTTTTTTTTCGTTTTAACTGGCACTGAGGCCAGCCCATCCTAAGGAAATGGATGCCTGGGGTTGGCTCAGCCTCGGGAAATGGATGCCTGGGGTTGACAGCCTCGGGAAATGGATGCCTGGGGTTGACAGCCTCAGGAAATGGATGCCTGGGGTTGACAGCCTCAGGAAATGGATGCCTGGCGTTGACTCAACCTCAGGAAATAGGTGCCTGGGGTTGACAGCCTCAGGAAATGGATGCCTGGGGTTGACTCAGCCTCAGGAAATAGGTGCCAAAGGCTTCTGTGGAAAAACAACGAAGACAAGTGCTGACCTCCCTTATTCTATGGCCAAGATATGTGAAAGCATTGAAACTTCACACCCATATATCATGCAAAAATCAAGAGACATATTTTTTGTGTATTAATGGCTGTCATATTTCATAATAACCTGTTATGTTTAAATGTTTAATAATTGTTTGTAGTGTAAAGATTTGTTATGAATTTAAATGAAAATTGTTTTTTTACAGAAGTCTTTCAAATGTCACAATTTAGAACAGTCTTAATCAGGCAAAATAATGATTGTTCCAGTACAGAGTTGTCATGTATGGTATTTATCACTTGTTATATTTCATGGCTCCTTGTCGTCATCATAATATTAAGGCCAAGACTGTACTTTTTTTTTTGTTAACCATTAACTTTTAGTGACAGCCCAGACAAAGATAAACAGAAAGTTCAGATTTTGTTTCTTACACCTGACCCAAGTCTGCTGTTCTGTGTTTATCCATGTGTGCTGTGGTTATGGTGGGAGGTGGTAATGCATTAACAGTACAGAGGATAATTTATTGTCTAAAGATTTTTTTTTTTTCCTTCATTGACTTTGTTTTTTTTTTTATACGAATCCATTCAAAAGTAATTCAGTTTTTTGTTAAAAACGATAAATGTGTGATAAATATGTAGTAAAATTGTTTCTACCCAAAAATGTTTGTAGGAAGAAGGAATGCATCTTATACACTTTTTAGGCTGGCCAGTAGTGTAATTCAGTTGCAGATGTCTGCAGATAATGGTCTTAGGTAAGAAAAAAAAATTACATTAAAAATTAGAATTCGACACTATGCAGATATTAAAAGTGATAATAGTATTCTTCAAGGGTCATACTGAAGGTTGTGAGTAAAAGTTTTTTCAAAATCATAATTTATCTCTTTCCGTGCTGGAGGAAGAAACACGGACGTTGTCTTGGGGTGCAGGAGTAAAAACGCGGGTCTTGACTGTAAGGGGGTCTAGTTGTAAAATGGAATGGAAAACAATAGTTCCATGTACTTCCGTATACTTAATATGTTTCAAAGTATAGCTAAATGAATGAAAATTTCATAAATGCAGAGTTTTTTTTAGGAAAAAAGAAGTAATGTGATGTTTTTAGACACTGATTGTGGCCAGCTCACTATCGGCTAGGTCTAGATCCGCACTGCTTACCCCTACTTACCATCTGAGATGTGTAGATCTACTTGTCGATCTCGTATTGTGACTCCGTATTGCATTCTCGCTGAATGAATGTCTGAACTAACCTCCTAACTACTCCTAACTACTTCTCCAGTCGTCTAAATATGTCTAGATCTACTTAGAAAACATTCAAGAGCAGCGGGGTGGCCATAGGCTACGTCCATACCCCTATCTACATCGTCAAAAATTGAAAAATTTCCATGCTTCACGTCCTTGTTATCGCTCGTAACTAGGCACGCATTCTCCATTTTGAAAGCGTCACCGGAATCGCGGACAAAATATGTACAATCTAAATGTTACACCACATGTTTTAATGAAACAAACAATGTCACTATATTGACCATACGGTAGCTTAGGGACACTTCCGGTATCGCTATATCGACCAAACGCACGGAAAGAGTTAAAGATAGAGAAAATATAAATGTATCACTTTAAACTGCATCCTTTGCACTTCATGTAGAGGTCACATGACCAAGCAGAACAGAAACAAAATGGCAGGTGCTGAAGTTTCGTTTCGTCAACATGCTTTTATTGAGTTCCTCGTTAAAGAGGAAATCCCCACTGCTGAAATTCATTAAAGACTTCAACTTGCTTATGGAGATGTGTGTATGGGTGCTAGCAGTGTTAGGAGGTGGGTGAAACATTTCAGAGTTGGAAACATGAGCATCCAAGATATGCCTCGCAGCGGTCGCCCTCGAACTGCCTCCACTGAATGCAATGTAGAAAGGGTTGACGACATCATTAAACAAGACAGACGTGTCACAGTATCTGAAATAGCTGAAAATCTTGGAATAGGACACAATGCAGTAAAGGAAATGATTGAAACCCTAGGCTATAGAAAAGTTTGTGCCCACTGGGTCCCACAGGAGATAATGTCCAGAAAGCAGTGCCTCGGTGCCATCAGTCAGCTGGAACGGAATTCTACTGGGAGGGTATTTTCAGACTTCAGAGCAATGGGAAAAATGTGTGCAGAGAAATGGAGATTATGTTGAAAAGTGAAGAAAAGGATGCAGTTTAAGGTGATACATTTATATTTTCTCTATCTATAAATTCTGATTTTTAAAAAATTGCTCACAATTTTCGGTATGACCCTCGTAATTAAGAAAAATCAATGTTAATTGTAAAAATTCAGCATAAGTCATTGCCAAATACACCTGGATTTTAAAATACTTTTTTTCATTAAGAGTTTATGATGTTCAAATTAGATTTACATCATCATTATGTGCATTTCTCATTTTATTGTAATCTTCCATATAAGGTAAGAGTTGAAGAGATTTTTTTTTTCATTTAAGGACTGTTATGTCTGATGCAGGCTTTCAAATTCATTGTTGTTCATGTGTTTCTATGCATTCTACATGCATTGCAGTGTTTTTACTATTGCATGATTTTAGCATGAAAAAAAGTGAGACTTCAGCACAGTGAAGTGTTAGAGCAGAGTATATATATAGTTGGTTTTGGAAAAAAAATGTGGATAAAGCTTTATAGACACGAGAGAAGGGAAAATAGTGGAAGAACGATACTTCAAGTCAGAAAGCAGGGTGGTCAAGTAGATAGCGTGCTGTCCTGACCTAGTTAAGTGGTTGCTTGTTCTACCATAGTCGCAGTCATCTGCTGTATTACTTTTCTTGCTCTTACATCCGTAGTGCTTTTTGTATTGTTTTTCCAGGCAAACCCCACATACTTTCCTCTAATATTTCACGCTTGTGGTATTTTCACTCTATTCTTTTAATGTTCCTAGTTCCAGTCAACTTTTATCAAATTGTCTTTCTGTACTGTGTGATTGAACTTACTTGTAGCCTCATTTCTTTTTTTTTTTTCAGTAGCACAGTTATTGTATACCAACTGATGATATTTAAGATATATTGCTTAATTTGTTTCTGTTTTTAGTTTATTTAGAATGAGTATAAACAGCCATTTGTTTTGAAACTCCTTTGTTGTGGTCATTCTGTGTCTGATAAATCCAGATTAACTACCAAGTCCAGACTACTTTTCACAGTTGTGAGACTGATTTTTCTGTACTTTGCTACTGAGGAAGATGTACAAGTCCAGACCACTTTTCACAGTTGTGAGATTGATTTTTCTGTACTTTACTATTTGGGAAGATGTAACTCCCCCTGTTTAATAAACTTAAATAGTTTTCAGCCAGTGCTGTGTAAGATATCTTGAAACATGGCCACTGATTTAGATAAGGTGTTGCTTTCTTCTTCCTCTTCTCCATTCATTTTCATATGCTTGGCAATCTAGACAGGGAAATGGGTCACATCTTCATGAAACAACATTTCTTCATGCCTACCCAAATCTTTTCACCCATGCTCTTTTTTTTTTTTTTTTCCCTGGTTTCAGATTTGAGACCTTAAGTCTCTGTAATGTGTGCAGGTTGCAGGATATGCACTGTAACCACTGAACCATAAATAGAAATATTCAGAAATCTGGTATCACACATGGTCACTCAAAGACGTTTGGAGTTTTGAGAAGCCTAATGATGGCATACGAAATCTGACATAGTTTCTGTCCTCAAGACATCCAGTTCATTAACAGGACGCAGCATTTTAGTATTATTCTTGGCTATCAGTTATATCGGTCTACTAATCTGATGGTACAGGACTCAAGTCCCAGCAGTGGGGATTTTTTTCTGGAACCCCCACCCCAAAAATGGCCAGGGGTCCACTCAGCCTCTAAGAATGGGTACCAGAGAAATCTTGGAAGGTTTAAATGTGGCTAGGCATGATACTGACCACATCACACTCTCATGTGCTGATGGTCTTGGAAATATGAGCCCAACATTGTATCCCCCAAAAGGCCTTAATTGCTTGGAAATGGGGATTTTAGCTTTTCAGTTATAGATGTCCATCAGTTTGTATGTGGAGAGCTGAGTTTAGGTGGTGCTCAGTTTACATTAGATGGGCTTATGGCAGATCTGTGAAACTTGACATCTCAACACACTCCACAGCTATAGGAAACAACTATTCCCTGCTCCATTAACCAGACTAAACTAATGCAACAGTCTCCTTTCATGAGACAAGAGTAGGGTTTTGACCAGCTCAATTCCCTGGTCCTAACATTTGAGAAGTCAGACACAAGTCTGCATAGAAGTCCTATAAACACTAAAGAAGGCTTTATATGTCTATGGAGCATATAAATGCTGAAATATCTTCTGACATTCTCTGTAGAGCATGAAACATCTATAAAATATCTACTCACATACTGTAGAGCATCCATGAAACATCTACAAAATATGTAGAGTTGCCATGAAATATCTACTCATGCACTGTTTCCATGAAACATCTACAGAATATACAGAGTTGACATGGAGTGTCTACATATATTCTGTAGAATTTCATCGTAAAAATCACTTTGGCAATTTATTTAAAAGAAAAAAAAAAGGCTGACATAATTTTTGACATGCAAGATTTAATATATATTCTTACGGATCACTGAATTTCAATTTCAAACAATTTACTTTATTTTTCTTCATTTGCCTTAAGTGAACTCATACATTCCTCATTTTTTCTTCATAATGTCCATTATCTTCATAACTAATATGAATGAGAATTTGCCTTCAGCACACATGAAATGTGCTAACATTTTGTTACGTAGTTAATGCAGCGAAACTTCCGTGATATTACTGACTTTACTTGTGCAAGCCTGTCATATTTCACATGGTGATAAGCTACTTTTTAAGAAGTAGACATTGTGCTAGGTTGGGTTGTGTATGAAGAATTATGAGATGTCATACAGCATATTATGTTCTCTATTCTTAACATTTTTTAGCATTTGAAAATAAAAAAAAAAAGTAAATAAATTACCATAAGGACTTTCCTACTCCTGTCCTGTCCAAGTTTTATGTGTTCATTATTTGTAGTTATCTCCCCCCCCCTTTGTTTTCACTCTTTATTCTTTCTTATACATTCAGCTTGGATATCTCAATAATTCTAGTCCCTTCATATGAACATATAAACCTCTGTTTTCATACTCACAATATTTTATCATATATAGTATATGTTATGCATGGTTGTATATTTTGCTCTAAGGAAATTCATAATATCCATGATTGCGTTACTTTTACTCAGCATGCATCTATATAACTTCTGAAGAGCCCGTGGAGTTTGAGCCAGAAACAGTGTTGAGTGGAGCTGAAATCAGACAAATTGCTTCATGGCTCTAGTCTCGGATAACAAAGCGAATGTTAAAAAGAGTGAAGGAAACTTAGAATGGATCTTGAACCCCCCAAAAAGAAGACTAAACAACAGACTTTACTAATGATACCACAATACTGGTGTAAGATGGAGACAACATAAAACAGGACCATATAAAGATGAATAAAATAGCTCAAACAGTAGAGATTAACACAGAAAAAAACAAGAACATTAAAGAACAAAGAACTGGAGAGGTTTGTGACCAAGAAGTTACTTCACAATGAATGCAAGAACTCAGAATGACATTAAAAAATGGAAAGACATTTAGATCACCAGCCTAGAGAAAACAGAACGGCAAAACTGAAAAGGTCCATCCGTTTACAGAGTAGTCCAACATTATTCAGGAACAACGAAAACTAATACTGGAGAATGTTTGTTAAGAATGATGCTTAAAAGCAGTGTTTTAAGCCCAGTGGATGAAAAGGCATAAGAAATCTACAAAGTTAACAGATAACTTCAATGATGAAACCAGGGAGCGCAGATGATAACAGTTTGGACATACAATGAAGCTTATGAAAAAAAAGGACACTCCTGTTTCCTTATTAACAACGGCTAAATGGAATATTCTATGAGAGATTCTTGATAAATGCAAGTACTAAAGTTCAGGCTCCTATTTGTATCACCTTAGACCATAAACATTCCTAAGAACTACATCTACACATGCATGCACTATATACAAGTATTCTGTATTGGCCACAAAGCCAAAAAAATTATATATACAAACACTGAAAATGCCTGGGGTTTTTTTTTCCTTAATAATAACTATGGCATTTCAGCTTCAGATCTTTATTTCCATTTTTTTAAAAATAATCACCCTCTGATGATGTTCTTTTGTTTTTAAATAGACTAAAGAATCAAACTGTAGTTTACAAATATCTACAATAGATTTAGCTTACAACGTGCATATCTTTTTAGTTTATTTTATCTAAAAAAGTGGTCATGTTTATCAAAATTAGTATGATGTTGAATGTCAGTTTTATTTTTGTTTAAAAACAATGAGTGTAATTTTTATTTTAAATGTTTTTCCTAAAGTCCCCACCCCCCATTTAATTTTTCAGACATGTTTAAAAAGTTAACTCCTAGATTACCAAACAGCAGCTATGACCCATAAATATGCTTTGTAATGAAAGCATTTTGACCACAGTGTTTCACTGGGATATGACACAACGATACTTATTTTCAGCATTTACGGCAGTTTTAAAGTTATGAACTTCTGACTATGGAACAGAATCATACAGCCACGGTTATTTTTATTTTTTTAAAATCCAATTAAATGGTGCATGATAGGTTAAAGGGTGATGTAGTGGTTGGTACACTCGCCTCCTGATCTGAATATCCCTGGTTCGATTTTACACTGGGGTCAACCCAACTTTAAAAAAATGAGTACCTGGGGTTTCCTCTAGGGAAAAAAAAAAAGGCAGCGAGGACAAGTGCTTACACACCCCCCCCCCCAACCCTCTACCTCAAATGCTGTAGTGGCATAGAAATGTGTAGGCACTAACACTTCACATCCCTACAGCATACACATGCTTTGGGACATAGATTTTTTTTTATGGTAGGTTACAAGTTAAATTAGTGAAGGCATATTAAGTTCAGATCTGCTGGGTTGAGACAAAGCCCTTCACTAAGTATCCCTTTTTCCTTCCTCAACTTCTTTACCCCTATAGGGGTACAGGGCATCAACAAGGGCTCTCTTAACTGAGTATCACTGACATATTAATATGCCAGTCAGTTAAAGCGTTCAACACAAAAAGATTATACACATAACTATATGAGTATGACAAAAAAACAAAAACATGTAGTATGGCTGAACCATGAAAATATATGTTCCCTTGTGTTATTACATCTCATAAAAATCATGACAAATATTATAACATGGGAACTGACAGATTATTACAAATTACTAGAAACAAAATCAATCAACCATCAGGTACACACCTTGCTTGTCACTTTTTATTCATCTCCTTTTTGTTTTCAAATCCAATTTGTTATATTTGATATCAGCAGCTCTCTAGTCGTAGTTGAGCATCTCAGTATCCAAACTTATCATAAGTGGTGACATTGTCAAATTCATTTTTTTTCAAAGTTAATTATAATGTGCAAAATGATATTCAGCTGTGAACATATATTAATAACCATAAATATGGTGGAATCTAATTTCTAATATTTTGTTGGAAGCTGGTTCTAGTTCTAATATCCTGTTGGAAGCTGGTTTTAATTTCTAAAATTTTGTTGGAAGCTGGTTCTAATTTTTAATATTTATGCTTCATTTCCATTTTGTGTGTGTGTGCGCATATATAGCAAATATATACGGTCTCTAATATATAAAATTACAACCAGTATGATTAAAGAAAGAAAATTTAATGTGAAACCCATATTCTTTTACACATTTATAAAAACCCAACACCAGAAGATTATCTTGTGCTTCAGTCATGTTTAAAGCCAAAGAATGTGTCAACAACAAAAAAATAACAGAAATATACTTCTAGTAGAATGATACAATATACTGCCATCAAGGAGTCTTTTTTTTTTTTTTTAAAATGCAGTTCGAACATAAATATATAAGATAAGAACTTGTAAGATTTTAACATAAATCTATGAGACTGGCTAGTATTATTTGCCACATTTTAACTCAAAGAAGTCACAATATTCAAATGAACTGCCTCTCCCCTGCAGGTTATTGTAAAGTTTTGTTTAGATTTCTCAAAGCTGAGGATCTCAAAAAGAACTCCTCACACCTATAAAACATACAAAGAGACTTGTACCTAGACAGCATACACACATACCATGTTAGGTTACAAACTGATACCGTAACTTGAAAATGGTTGCAAGTTGAAGAATTGTCTTTTCTCCCTCATCATTGCATGCACAGCTGTGAAAGAGGCCATGATCACAGAGCTTAATGCAAAGAGATGTAAAACAAAACTGGTGACAGCAAAACTAGCAACTGGAGCTGACTGGTGGATGCATCATGCTGCCAAAGAGCCCAAACTCTGAGGCAAATGCCATAACTTTGAGGGAAGTGGCAATTCAAAGCTAAATTTTAAATTTCCATTGACTGATGTACCATATCTTGGGGTATGCCTATATTTATTATAATAAAGTATACACTGTCAATTTCTTTATCTCATATGAAAAACAAAAATTCTGACGAGTACAAGGAGAAAAAAAACATCCACATTTAATTTTCACGACGTAAAAGGCAAAAACAATAAAATATTCCGGGAATGTGAATCAGTTTGGTACTTTTTTATAAATTTTTTTTTTTCTTCATAAACTTGACATTAAATTATCTGGTTGTTTTAAAGCTGTATGTCTCAGAAAGAAATAAGCATATGCATATCAGGCCAGAACAAGCATAATTAATCATGGCAGTTAGCATACACAAAATATATATTGTGATTAATTTGAAGTTTACAAATTCTGAACTTTAGGTTTTTAAGAAAACAAAAATAAATAAATAAACTATAAATAAATAAACTACAGGTAGAGTTCAAACTTTATGAACTGAAACTACATAGCTGATTCTAGTTTGTGAACATGAATGTGGTTAAAAAATTTTAAATATTCATTTTTTGTTTTTTCGTTTTTTCTTGCCTACATACATCTGTATGGTGAGACAACCTACAAGAAGATACAAATGCTCCTGGAATCGACAACTGGCAAGAAAAAAATCAAGAACAGAGATGTATGGAGATGGGCCTTGTCTGTTGAAATGAGGCTCAGTGCTCAAAGAAAGAAGAAGAAGAAGATACATCTTCCGAGATGAACTGCTCAGCAAGTTCCACAACAGCTAACGTCTGCTGTCTGCTAGGATGAAGAGTGCCATTATACATCTTCTAATAATAGCACTGTTATGTTTAATATAACATCTTTCACAATTAACAGTGGCAGGGGGTATGGCACCCCACTTTCATGCTCTACTCCCTGCTTAACAGGACGAGCTTGTACTTGCATGATGAAGAAGGATGTGATCAGTGTGCCTGCTTAGAAGCCTAGAAATGCAGCTTTTGCTGAAAGAGCACCACCCCATCTTCTTGTACCTTCCATGAAATTTTATTTTAAAAATCTGCTGTCGTCTGTCACTGCCATTTTCAGCATTGTCATCATTTAATCTTATAGCTACCAAAAAAAACAGGGTGGCACATGAAAAACCCACAAACTTTGAGATGGGTGCTTTTTCATGTGCCACCCTGTTTAAAAAAAAAAAAAGGTATAGCTCTCATACAAGCATGCATACATAATGTCTGTCTGAATTTTGCCTTCACTTTGCATGATACTTCTAAAGCAAGTTCACCATTATCATTATATCATCAATGCAAGCAAGAAGAAAAAAAAAAAAATGCATATTAATAGTTTATATATATATATATATAGTTAATACACGTCATAAGTAAGTTGATGCAATATTTCAACAGTTTCACTAAAGTATATTTATGCCCCAAAAAAAATACTTTAGCATGTACAGCTCTCTTACAAATTTGGTATTATAATAATATAATCTGATTACACATCCAAGCCTTTTACATGTAACATTTTATTCCTTTCTTCCATGACACCCGATCCTTTACAGAATTCCACTGTCCAATGCTGAGTTTGTTTTTCCTCATCATGTTCACAAACACAATAAATATATTTGAAATAATCATACATCACAAGGACATACTTTCAAAAATTTTAACGAGTTTCAGTTCAAAGTCCACGTTTGTAGTTCATTCCACTTGTACATAAAATCCTTCTAGAAAGATTTTCTGAGGAATCCAACTCTGCCGATAAAAGTTAACATGCACAAAACTAAACTCTGTGTAAACCATACTAATATAAACCACCTGTAGTATTCCAAAGAGCTGTCGTTAGACACAAAGACAATACAAAAATATTACGTATATTTACACTAGTTACACCTGACATGCACATATTTGTTGGCAAGTACTGATCACTGCTAGGATAATATTAACTCCTTTAGTATCAGACAACGAAGAAGAGAATGATGATGATGAGAAGAACCACTGAGAGGACACCAATTGCACACCACTGTCGACGATCTGAAAAGAATGAGATTACAAACATTAACCCTTAAACTATCAGACGACATCCATGACATAAGATCACTTTTCATAACAAAAACTCGCCACAACTTTTAATGGAAAATAACATGATACTTATTTTTCAGCATCTGTGATTGTCTAAAATTATGAACTCATAACCACTGAACAAAACCATATGGCTGTAGTTATTTTTAATTTGAAAAGGCGTTTAAATGGCTAATGGTATGCTAAGAGTTAACAGAATTTGTACTTTACTAGAAGCTGTGAGTTCTGAAAGTGTTTTCTAATTCTGAAACTTGTTGGCCAAGACTTACTATGTTACACGTTGTTTTGTCTCCTAGAAACTTTGAATATGATATTTATAGTATCAATACTGTGCAGATATCGGAACACATCTGGAAATGGATTTTCGTGGCTAGTCGAAGACACAGGGTAAGTGATGTTACCATGAACATCATCACAGAATTTGGCCATCTTTGATTTGCTGACACCCTAGTAATTACGCTGTCACTCTAGCACAATCATTTTCATTTCCCAATGTTACATAGTTTCAGAAGGGCCGAAGATGCTGTCTGATTTGGCAGTCAGCAACCCACAGCTGACATGTTAGCCTGCAAAGAGCACCAGCTAGCATTTCCAGGGAGACGGGATAAAGCTATCATTACTACTTCATACTATCATTACTACTTCATTCTATCATTACTACGTCATACTATCATTACTACTTCATGCTATCATTATTACATCATACTATCATTACTATGTCATACTATCATTACTACTTCATGCTATCATTACTATGTCATACTATCATTACTACTTCATGCTATCATTACTATATCATACTATCATTACTACTTCATGCTATCATTATTATGTCATACTATCATTACTACTTCATGCTATCATTACTATGTCATACTATCATTACTACTTCATGCTATCATTACTACTTCATGCTGATACTACTGATACAGTACAACAAACTTTGAAAACAATGTAGGCAGGAAAATTGTGAAAACTCATTATACTGTGTAGAACCTTCAGAAAGGATTTTTGTAATATACATACTATCAATGTATCATCTACAGTACTTGCTTTGAATGCTGATGCCAAATTAATTACATTTACTATATTTGAATATTATACATGTGTATATGTGTCGCCATACACCATAAAATGGGAGTTGGGCGTGAGGCCAACAACCTCATCCTGAGACCCAACTAGAGGTGACTCTAGATGGGGAAAAACCCTGCCGTCATGGAATCTCGCAATAGGTGTAACCGAACATCAGGGTCACCAATTCTGCATGCCACTGACAACGATTGAAAATTCATCGGCCCCAAATTGGGAACCAGTGAACAGTTGTATGATAAGAGCACAATACAAAATAAGGCACAGAAGAATGACGATTATACAATGCTATGCACCCACGAACGATACAGATGATAAAATTAAAGACGATTTCTATTACCAACTACAAAAATTTATCAACAAAGTACCTAAACACGACCTCTTAATTGTCATGGGAGACTTCAACGCCAAGGTAGGAAAAGATAACACCGACGTCGAAAAAGTAATGGGGAAAGAAGGAATTGATACAATAAATCAGAATGGAGAAAGGTTAATTGAAATGTGTCTAACAGAGGGCATGGTCATTGGAGGAACAATATTTCCACACAAAGAAATACATAAAACAACATGGATATCTCTAGATGATAGAACCAGAAAATAGATAGTCATTTTTGTATTAGAAAACAATTCAGAACATCTCTGATAGATGTAAGAGCATACAGGGGTGCAGATGTCAACAGTGATCACAACCTGTGTATAGGGAGGATAAGACTTAAACTGAAAAGCCAACACAAGAAATCAATACTCAGAAAGATAAACAGTCATAGCTTACAAGAAGAAAATACCAACAGTGATTTCAATGTGGAACTTACCAAACATTTCACAGCACTCAAAGAGGTAGGCGAGACAGATATAAGATGTATTATGGAATTCATACAGCACAGCCATAATCACGGCAGCAAAAGCAAGTGCTGGACCACAGTCAACAAGTAGAAAAGCATGGATATCAGATAACACATGGAAATACATACATGAAAGAAGAGCAGCCAAATTAGCCATGTTGAATGTAAAGACAGATCTTGGAAAAGTTTTGGCAAAAGCAACATACAAAACTAGACAATAAAGTAAAAAGTTCAGCTAGAAGAGACAAAAGAGAATATATGGACAATATGGCAAAACAAACAGAAAATGCAGCAAAAACAGGAGACAGCAAAACTCTATATAACATACAGAAGAAGCTAACAGGTGCCATTATCTCCAGAGAAAGACCAGTCTTTAGCACAACAAGGCAAGCTATTAACATCAAGTAAAGACCAAAAGCAAAGATGGGCCAAACACTTCCAAGAAATACTTAATCGACCACACCCAAATGAATTAATAAACCTTGAAACCGATTTACCAGTCCCACAACTAAATGTCAACTTAGATGAAGTTACACTTAATGAAACTGAAACAGCAGTGAATCTAATAGCTAATAACAAAGCTACAGGTGAAGATGAAACAACAGTCGAAATGTTAAAAGCTATTAACAGTGACAACATGAGCCAACTACAAAGAATGTTAATAAAATTTGGAAAGAAGAAAAAGTCCGCATGGAAAAAGGAAATCATTGTTAAAATACTCAAAAAAGGCAACCTCAGCGACTGCAATAACCGGAGGGGTGTAACCTTACTATCAGTTGTGTCAGAGGTGTTTTGTAAAGTGATTCTGAATAGAATTAAGGATGTAGTGGATACTGCAATGAAAGAAGAACAGGCAGAATTTCAAAAAAGGAGAAGCTGTCTTGACCAGATATTTACTTTAAGAATAATACTTGAAGAACATATTGAAAAAGCAGAAACCATTAATCCTGAACTTCATAGACTTCAAAAAAGCATTTGATAGCATACACAGAGATTTATTGTGAAGAATTTTAAAATTATATGGAATACTATCTAAAATTGTCAACATCATTAGAGATCTCTACAACGGATATGTTTGTGCAGTCAAGACAGAAGAAGGAATGAGTGAATTGTTTCAGATTGAATCAGCCGTGAAACAAGGATGTATATTATCTCTATTGCTTTTTGGAATAGCCATAGACTTTATAATGAAAAGATGCTGTACAGGTAAAATTGGCATTGATTGGTTAAATGGGACCCAAATAGAAGATCTTGATTTTGCAGATGATATAACTCTTATCAGTGACAATATGAAATTGATGCAGGAAAAAGACTCCCTATCTTCCTTGGCTAGCAAAATAGGTTTTGAAATTAACAAAGACAAAACAAAAATAACGAAACTTCTCATTAATCAAGAAGGAAAAATATATGTAGAAGGAACAGTTGTTGATAAGTAAACCAATTTGCATATCTTGGCAGCTACATGGACCAGGATGGTGACACCAGGAAGGAAGTTAGAATTGCAAAAGCAGCATTGTCCTTCAAAAATCTTGAGAACATATGGAATTCAAAAGTTATAGGCACAAAAACCAAGTTAAGATTAATAATTCAAATGTGATATCCAACCTCATTTATGCATGCGAAAGCTGGAAATCAACTAAAGAAATATACAAGAAATTAGACTCTTTTGAAAACAAATGTCTAAGGAAAAATACTTGGTATAAAGTGGAATAAATTTAAGAACAACGTAGAGATAAGAGAGATGAGAAAACAACAACCTCTCTCATGGGTTATCAGAAAAAAAAAGATGGACATATGTAAGCCATGTGATGAGAAGAAACAATCAGATAATACCAAAACAAGCTATCAAGTGGAGCACAACAGGCCGAAGAAAAAGGGGTTGGCTGCGTGAAAGAGGACAGTGTTAAGAGATGCCAGTTTAGTGGGCATAAAATCCCTTGATGAGGTTGAAAGACTCGCCGAGAACAGGAAAACTTGGCAAACAACTATGCGAGCCCTATGTGACGTTTAACGGCACGGGAAGGATGTAAGATATTTGAATATTACAAACATGAATATTGCACAAAGAACCCAATACATTAATGGAAACTCAACTACCCAAGTTAAGCATTTTTGCAGATTGAAATAAAAGAAGAATAAACACGTTTACCATTTGACATATGCATAACTTTAGCCATCTTTTTCATTGTTTGATCAAGTTTACTTTCTGTGTTGTCCATTTCATGATGAAACTCATCCAACAGCCTGTAGATTGATAGGAATATCAGTTCACAATAAACATCAATGAAAGATTTTCCATTTCAAATACAATACTAGATCCTACTTCTTCTTCTTCTTCGTTCACAACTAGATCCTAGAAAACTGGATAACATTAAGTGCTACATTTTTTTTTTCCCCAAACTATGTAAATGCTAATATATATTTCTTTTGTACACAAAATTCAAGCCCTTTAATATTAGTGCCACAGTGAAAATTATACAAAACAGAAATCACGTTAGGTGGGAATGACCTCATATAAAAAAAAAAACAGGTTGCATAACAGCCACAGAGAACACGATGACTCCACTCAATCCTGCTTGCCAGGATATGATAATGCAGCAGACTTTTTCCAGCAGCTCACCCAAAAGTTATACTAGAGTTCTGGCCAGTTCTGTTTGGCCCTGACTTTTGAACCATCCCTCCAATATTGTTAACCTCCTGCATGCAATGGCTAATGGATTTGGTTTAGAGAAATAATCCCATTAAGATTATACCATTCTAACTAGAATATGAATGGCAGTATCTTATAAACTGTTACAATAAATCTGCTATGAGATGGCCAATTAAAACCATGCTGAATGCACATAACAAGCTCAACTTTTAACCTATCATAAACCATTTAAACAACTTCATAAATTCATTCATTCATTCATTTGCATGTTCCTTGCGGAACTTTGCCTCACTAACAGCACTCCTGTAGGCCTCTCGGTTGTGAGCAAGATGTCCTGCTGCTGATGCATCCATTTGCAGATCATTAACGATGTCTTACAGCCATCTTCGCCTTGGTCTTCCTCTCTTTCTTCTTCCCATTATGTACCCTTCCAAGACGGTCTTCTCTAAATTCTCATGACATTTAATGTGTCCAAAATATTTAAGTTTTCTGTTTAATCCTCTTTACTAGCCAGCCTTCTTTAATATTAAGTTCTTGTAGTATGGATATATTTGTTCTTTTTGTGTCCATGATGTACTGAAGGACTCTTCTGCACAATTTACATTCAACGGGAATTTTACCTACTGTTTTCATTTATTACAATTATGTATTTATTACAGAAAAGTACAGCAAGTCTGTACATACTGGACACTCTACTTACATGTTCTGATCTTCCAACTCGTTGCCAATTTGCTGGCTCATATTTTTCAAAACCCCAACACTTGAACCGATCATATCAAGCTGCTCATCCTGAGAACGTATCAACATCTGAGGAAGATGATGAAACAACCATTCAATATACTCCTCTGACTATGCCTTGCAAAAATTTGTTCAGGAAAAGGAAATTGTTTCCCATTTACACATGCTGTTTAGCTAAGCTTTCCATCTTCTTCCTCTTCTTTTTCCTCTTCCGCATCTTCAATCTCCCTGGGAATGAGAGCTTGGTGTTCTCTGCAGTCAATGTGGTGAGGATGTTGTGTCGGGTTGGGAGGAGGGCTACAGTATAGTGGTTATTTTTTTTTTCTGTTCCTGAGTGGAGATGAAAAGCAGGGGGTGTGCAGTATTTCTTTAGCAGACTCCACTACCATGAGGACTATGGCGATCCTACCTCTTTAGCCAGGCTAGATGTGTTACTAGGGGTACTGTGTGGGGTGTGTGTGTGCAATACTTCTTTAGCAGACTCCACCACCATGGGGACTATGCCGACCCTGCCTCATTACCCAGGCTAGGCATGTTACTAGGGGTACCTTGGGGGGGGGGTGTGCAATACTTCTTTAGAAGACTCCACCACCATGGGGATTATGGCAATCCCTGCCTCATTGGCTAGGCCTATTGCTAGGGGTACCGGGGGGGGGGGGGATGGGATAGAGCTATGGTTGACCAACTCCAATGCTACCATCTCAGCTATGGGTCACTGGTTTCTAAATCTGATAGCATCTTTGCCCCCCAAACTTATCATCAGATGACTAAAAAGATTTGCTGAAGGCCACAAACACAAGGAGGATCATCTATTACTGCTGTTATAAAAATGTAACCCTGTCATGCCATGGGGACACAGAGTTAAGTGTCCACATTTTCCTTGACCTGCTGGCACATGATAGGATGACACGGTTAGCATCATGCCTGGCTGCCCTTACTTCTGAAGCTGGATACCCATTTCTGCGGCTCGGGGACTGAGCCACTTCCACCTGGACTTGAACCACCAATCTCACTGTGAGAGATAACCACACTAACCACTATTGCCACTCAGGCAACCATTGCTATTGTAAAGCTCTTCTTGTTAGCACATGTCCTTGATTTGGGACACAAAGGTCAAGACTATCAAACAGGATGATGAGCTTGTGAACAGTAGATCTATCCACTGTCTGAAAGTGAAGGCAAGAGACAGACTAACACAAAAGAGAACCCAGTAACCCCTATCTAAATCTTCCATTACATATGCTTATTACTAGGAGCACAATAGCCATAACCGGTTAGTTTATCTGTTATCTTCAAAACAGATTGTCTTTTAAAGTATATGAAAAAAAAACAACAAATATTTCTCAGGACCCACTCTCCTTTGATTCACACAAAATATGTCTTTAAAAAAAGACATTTTTCTTCTTACATCTTATATCCTTCCCTAACCGCTAAACGTCACATAGGGCTAGCACGGTAGTTCACCAAGATTTCCTGTCCTTGGCGACCCCCTCAATCTCATCAAGGGATGTTATACCCACTGAACTGGCCTCTCAAAACGATGTCCTCTTTAAAGTTTCACGTGGTCGACCTCTTCTTCTTCGGCCTGTTGTGTTCTACTTGATAGCTTGCCGAGGGATCCTCTGACTGTTTCTTCTCATCACATGACCGACATATGTCCATCTTCTTTTTCTGATCACCCATGAGACAGGTTGTTGTTTGCTCATCTGTCTTATCTCTGCGTTGCTCTTGAATTCATTCCACTTTATACCGAGTATTTTCCTCAGGCATTTGTTTTCAAAAGAGTCTAATTTCTTGCCTATTTCTTTAGTTGTTTTCTCTGCTGTCTAGATATTTGAACATTATGTTGTATCAAATGGTAACAGTGACCACATTAATCGGAAATTATCAGTAAATTACTGATTAAAAAAAGAAAGGTTGTCGGTTACCATAACCAATTTATATTATCAAAAACCTAGTAAGAAGCAACTGGTGAAATCAGTTGGAGGATAACCGAGCCAGTAAGATGATTTTCATGGAAGTGAATCTGCCAGTTTTTTTTTTACTCTGGTCCAGCATGGGAGAATTTTGTAAAAGATTAAATCTTGTCGCAAATAAAGTAAGAAAAAAAACTTCATACAAACATCTACTTTCCACTGATGTTTTAAAGTGTTTAACTGTATAATAAGAAATGTATCAAGTACTTAATGATGCACTGAGAAAACTGGCATCTCTGAAAGTTCCTCATGCAAGATGAAACCTGCTGCTGCCATTGCCTTTTGTTTATAACTTTGTTAGAAAGAAGAACTTTCTTTTCAATGAATCTGTAATAAAATAAATGGTACTATGAATACTCAGGAAAACTGCCTCATAAAGCAGATAATATCTGTGTGCATGCTTAGGTACACAGAGTTACAGTGCACAAATCTGTCAGTGCATTCATTCATTCATTCATTCATTTGCATGTCCCTTGTGGAACTTTGCCTCACTAACAGCACTCTTGTAGGCCTCTCGGTTGTGAGCAAGATAGCCTGCTGCTGATACATCCATTTACAGATCATCAACGATGTCTTGCAGCCATCTTCATTTTGGTCTTCCTCTCTTTCTTTTTCCCATTATGTACTCTTCCAAGACGGTCTTCTCTAGATTATCATGACGTTTAATGTGTCCAAAAAATTTAAGTTTTCTCTCTTTAATCCTCTTTACTAGCCAGCCTTCTTCAATATTAAGCTCTTGTAGTATGGATATATTTGTTCTTTTTTGTGTCCATGATATTTGAAGAACTCTTCTGTAGCATTTACATTCAAAGGCATTTATGAGTTTCTCAGCTGTTTTGTTAAGTGTCCAGATCTCACAGGCATATGTTGCGATGGGAAAGATGGATGCCCTTAAAAATCTTATTTTTGTGGTTCTGTCTGCTCCTCTCCACAGATTCTTTAGTTGTTTTACTTTTTGAAGAGCAATAGATGTCCTTTTAATTTCCCTCATTGTATCTCCATTACTAGTCAGTAGTGATCCAAGATATTCAAAGCTCTCCATTTCTTCCAGTTTTTCCTCATTGATACATATTTCAGCTGCCTTGTTTGTTTTGTTAGTTGTCATCAATTTAGTTTTCTTTGCATTAAGATAGAGGTTTTGCTCTTCGCTGTTCTTACGGACTGACATAATTAGTTTTTCCATTCCTTTTTGTGTTGTGGACAGTAATACTGTCTCACCAGCATATCTAATCTCTGGTATTTCATAACCTCCAATTGTTATGGCATCTTAATATTCTTTGTCTACATCTTCTCTAACACTCCTCATTATATTTTCAGTATACAAGTTAAATAAATAAGGTGACAATCTGCTCCTCTGACGGACCCCTTGTTTTATGTCAAACCAAGTTGTTGTTTCACCATTTATTCTTACTGCTGCTTGTTGGTCTAGATACAGCAGTGATGTTAATTGTATCAAATGTGTTGGAAATCCCATTTTTTCCATTATTTCCCAAAGTTTCTGGTGTTACACAATCAAATGCCTTTGAGTAGTCTATAAAGGATAAATATAGATTCACATTAAACTCTCTGCATTTCTCTATTATTAATCTTATATTGAATATATGATCTCTTGATCTTCTTCCTTGCCTGAAACCAGCTTGGACCATATTGACTTCTTCTTATATTTTCTTTTGAAGTCTACCCATTATGATTTTTAACAGAATTTTACTGGCATGACTAATCAGGGCAACAGTTCTGTAGTTTGTGCATAATTTCAGGTTACCCTTTTTTGGCAGTGGTATGAATACAGTTCTTTTCCATTCTTTTGGCCAAACACCTGAATGCCATATCTTTTTACATAGTGCATGATAGATTGTTGCACATTCCCTTCCTCCTGCTTTAATAAGTTCAGCTGTTATCTCATCACATCCTGGTGATTTACCATTTTTCAGATTCTTTATTGCCCATAAAACTTCTTCTATTGTCGGTTCGGGTTCTTTTTCCTCCAATAATAATTCACACTGTAGATTTCTGCTTCCACGGTTGTTTCATATATTCCTCTGCAATTTTCCTTCCATCTTTCTAGAATTTCCTCTGTCTCTGTCAAGGTATTCCCCATCTCATCACAAATTACATTTAGCTTAGGTGTGAGGTTTCTCATCAATGTCTTCATTTCTTTAAACATTTCACTATCTCTTCCACACTTCTGATGTTCTTCTACTCTTTTACAACAATCTTGTACGTATTGTTTTTTGTCTTTTCTTATGTTTCTTCATACTTTTTTTTGTTAAAGATTTATATTCCTCTTTGTTATTGTTTGTCACTTTCCACTGCGTCTTCATTTCTCTACATTGTCTTATCAATTCTAGTGTGCCTGCTGTAATCCATCCATTCTTTTGTGTTTTCTTTACTGGAACTATGCCTTTAGCTGTTGTTATTAAGATATCTCTGGCCTGCGTAGCCAATTCATCTGGTGTCATCTCCTCCTGTACAGCCATCAGGATTTCGAAATGGTTCTTCACTTCTATATCGTACTGTTCTGGTATTTTTGTAAGATCAAAGTGGAGTGGTCTTGATCCTGTAACTGTCTTTTTTATATTTATCTTCATGTCTGCTATTAATAACTCATGGTCCGTGTCACAATCAGCACCTGGTAGAGTTTTTGCTGATGTTATACTTGACATTCACCTTCTTTGCACTAAAATGTAATCTATTTGATTCTTGGTTTTCCTGTCAGATGATGTCCATGTTTAAAGTCTTCTTGGATGTTGTTTAAAAAGTGTGTTAGCGATCATTAGCTCATTTTCCATGCAAAACACCATTAGAGTGTCTCCTGCCTCGTTTCTATATCCTATGCTAAATTTCCCTACAACATGTCCTTTATCTTCTGCTCTTTCTGTACCAATCTTTGCATTAAAATCCCCCATTATTAATATAATATCATTTTTCCGTACCTGGTCTATTGTCGTTTGCAGTGTGTTATAAAAGTCTTCTACTTCCTCTTCTTCTGCTGCTGATGTAGGATGATTGTTATGTTTCTAGGAATGCCCTTAAGTCTGATTGTGAGGATTCTATCACTTACTGGATTGTAGCCTAGTAATGCTTTTGATGTTGATTTGTCCAAGTAAAAAGCCACTCCATTCTTTCCTCCTACTTCTCCACCAGAGTATAATCACTCTCACTCTTAAAGTGTCCTGATCCTTTCTGTCAGTGGATGAATGGAAAATATGATATCATATGAAACTCATTTTCATGAACATGAGAATTCACCGGAGTCCCCAGTGGCAGAAAGTCAATATAAGGGAGTATCACCAAACAGTAAGAAAACAGAAATGATGGTCGTGTTCAGAAAGAAATCCATAGAAATCATTATTCTGTATGTCAGACTTGAACTCCTATAGAACATTACTTCCACAATTAATATACAAAACAATTTTATAAGGAATCAGTCAATCTAGATCTCCACATTACCTTTTGTTGCTGCTGTGTGTCACTGATAAACCTCTGATTGACCTGTTCCATTTCTTCATCCAGGCGTCTGTACTTGTCCTGTGGGGCTTTAGGTCCATTTGATGATGACATCAGAGCCTGTCTTGACCTGGGATCATCTCTGTTTCCATTCCCAGGGCTTGAAATTTGATTTTTCATGTCCTGATTAGTGACAGTAACAATGTGTGTAATAAATTGCAAGTAACAAACTGTAATGAAAATCCTGTTTAGTGACAGTTTTAATGTGAATACCAAATTGTAGGTAACAAAATCCTCTTTAGTGACAGTACTAATATGAGTAACAAACTGTAAGTAACAAAATCCCGATTAGTGAGAGCAATAATGTCAGTAACAAACTGTAACAAGTATCTATTGACAGCAATAATGTGGATAACAAACTGCAAGTAACATAATCCTGATTAGTGAGAGCAATAATGCCAGTAACAAACTGTAATAAAAATCCTGTAAGTAACAAAATCCTGACTAATGACACTAATTTAATGTTGTAAACTAGGTAATAAATCTTCATTAGTGACAGAAGTATTGTTGTGAATTGTATATATATATATATATATATTAAACAAAAATATGCCTTTGTACTGAATCAAGGTGAATTACACTTACCAATTTACAAAAGAGTGACATCTGCTTTACCACCATCATCCTGTGCCCTTCCCCTGGAAGGCTGGCTGCACTGGTCCTCCAATTTGATCTGTCCTTCGTTTTTCACACTGCATCTGGCTAAGCTGAATCCAGTCCATTTTTTTTTAACGTTGTCCACAATCTATATTGTTGTTATCCTTTTGCTCCTCCCTCTACTTTTCCCTCCTGTCTGGTTTTCATTAATGTATTATGCCTCTTAACCCGTTATATCACATAAGCAATTAAAAACAATAACTGGATAAACAATTTAATTATGCTAGGATTGTACTAACAGAGACAGAACGGGTTGAATGTTTATAAACAAAAGATGCCTGCAATCAAACCAAAACTGTGGAAGTCTAATGCTGTAATGCTAATTACAAGAATGGGCATACAAGGATTACATCAAGCAATTGCAAGTCAATTAATGGTGTACACAGAACGTCTATTTATTAAACAGGTCTCATCTCATCTCGTGCCATCTCCCCCCACACAAGGTTAGCTTTAGCTGAGTCTCCAGTCTGTTCTGTCTCTTGTCTTCATAATGCACTCGACCAAGCTGCTGCCTGTCCATCTCTTCATGCTGTACACCCATCTACGTCACTGTCATCCTCTGCTTCTTTTCCCTTCAATCTTGCCCTCAAGCGGAGTCTTGGGTTTGGTATTAGTCTTCTTGATGTGCCCAAAGTATCTCAGTTGTTTTGTTCTTATGATTTTCAATACTCCTCTTTTCAATTCCAGATGATATTAAAACAAACAAACAAACAACAACAAAAAAACCTTCCAATGGCATGTTATATGGAAGCAGAACATTTTTTTTTTTTAAATATGGTACTCACCCTAACCATAGTCTTGGTCTTCTCCACGAAGTTTCTTCTTTCCTGTAGTTCATACTCCGAAATTTTGAATTTTCTGGGATTTTTTTCTACGATACTTGGTCACAGTTAAGGTAAGTACAGAAGGCCATGAACCACTTTCTTTTTTTGTGTGTGTGTTCAAATACTGATATTTTAACAGTAAAGCTTTCAAAATATAGAACATCAGAAAATACTATGGCTGTAAGAATACAGGCTCAAGCCCTGTGATACTCTGAACCTCTTGTGGTCCTCTCTGGGATTTCGTGTGGTTCTTTTGGAGACCACATGGGGGATGGCGGGACTTAACGAGGACCACAGGTGTAAATTCAGTAGGATCACAGGGCGGTCTTGGTGGTAGAAGCGAACGAAGAAGAAGACTATGGCTGTATTGTCAACTAAAGAATGCTACTCAAATTTTTCAAAGCGACTTCAACATAGTTCAGACCTGCACAATTCCTAAACCCCAGATGGCTGATAATTCCTAAACCCCAACCTGTGAATTTAAACATAAGAAAGAAAGGCTGTTGCACATGTTTTTTCAAAAGTGTTTCACTGTGTCAGTCTATCTTTATTTTCCCCCCTCTCCAATTCTTATTTGTTGTGTCCCAGATACATGCTTTGACCTGTCAGACTATTCAGGGTAATGTAACCAGCATCCAGTATGGCTGCCTTTCCATCCCCTGCTCCAGATGGAACCTGGTATTCAATTCAACTGGAAAAAAAAAATGGATCTTGACACCACATCCTCCAGGTGCTTCTATACTTACTTTAGTTTTAACCTTCCTCTTATACCGTGAGGTGTCGAGGGGGAGATGTGATTCATGCTTTTAGGCCATACAAATGGCCTCAGCAATGTTCATGCAGTAATTCACACACAAAAAAAAAACTAGAGACTGAAACATCAACACAACTCCTTAGATTAATAGAGAAGTACCCCAACCCTCAGGAAAGTGTTTCAGCCCTTTTAAACTTCTGATGCTCTAAGAAGGCTGGGCCCCTCTGGGTCATGATGCTTTGTAACTGTTTCGTGAGGCTGAAGATATTACTCAAACATTCACGTTGTAACTTAACAATGTTCCTTGCTGTTTGCTCGATGGATTCGATGTACAGATGTATACAGACATATACATCATATCCCCCTTAGTGCCTATAAGGCAGTGGTTCTCTGACCCTTTTGCTGTACGGCTCACATTTATAAGTCAAACATTTTTGCGGCCCACTAATAAAGTGCTTTATATTTGCAAGGTATAAATCTAATTTTATAAAGTATTATGTAATATTTTCTCTGCATGTTTAACCACATATTCATTGCTACACAAAAATTCTTTTCATTTACTAATAAAGCGACCTACAATTCTGCAGCTTGCATCCATGCAGTCTGCCTCTTTGCAATGCATGAAAAATGTGGAATAATTCTTTTATTGTATCTACTTTTTTTTGTCTTTTTTTTTTTTTTTTGCTGCTTTGAGACTTCAGCATGGCCCACGATACTCCCTGTCACGGTCCACATTTGGGCCGCAGCCCATGGGTTGAGAACTACTGCTCTTTGGTATGATAATGCTGCCTTTATCTTCTTTATTACACCCAGATAATGGGTTCTCAAGGAATGTCATTCAACCCCCCCCCCCACCAGGGCACAAGTAAGCCATAGATAACATAGTAACGATGTGACATGGTGGACCACAGGGATAATTTTATTGACCAAAAAAATAAGTCTGTGTGTGGTTTTTTTTTTTTGGGGGGGGGGTGGGGGTGGGGGGTGTAATCATGGGCTGAAAAAGTTTAGAATCCCTGCCCATGATGATGGTATTAATTCACTACTTGATCTGGTAATATGGAAATTTTAACTGAACATCTCTTTGTCTTCTCCAGCATTCAAAGCTAATCCTGCATCCATTCCAGTTAGGTGCTACATCATTTCTTTCTTCAGGCTTTTCCTTATAAGTAAAGGTAATGGTAATCCTGGCATGCCTTAGAAGCACATAGGGATAAGGTGTTAGTGCCCATATTTTCCTTGACCTGTCAGCACACTAGAGGATGATATGGTCAGTATCGCACCTGGCTGCCTTTCCTTCCCCAGCTCCAGAAGAAGTCGGACACCCATTTCTACAGCAGGGTGACTGGGGTGCCTCCGGCCTGATTCAAAACCCCCAATCTTCGCCATGAGAAACCAGTGCACTAACCAATTCGCCATTCAGATACCATATGAGTTTTGCCTATTTCAGCTTATTAAGCTTTTAAATACCAAATTTCTCTTGCCCAACCTACCTTTCTTCTCTTTTAAATTACCTCCCTATAACTACTATGCTGTTTTTATTTTTTATTTCAATTTAAGAAATATGAGTGGAAACAAAATTTCTAAACATAAATCATAAGACCTGCTCAATGTAAAGAATAGGGGGGAAAACCCAAAAACTTTTTTGACTATGGATCATAAATAATAGAGATCGACTCATCCACAGCAACCGAGAAAGCATGCATACAGCTATAGTAGAAATGGATTTGCTATGTACTCAGAAAACATCTGTACTACTGTTATAACATGAACACCTGAAGGAAAGAGCACTGGCAAGATCTAACATGAGAAGAGGAGACAGTTTGTTGCTGCCTGTAACACATCACACGGTGTACTGGATATTGACAACTTTTTTTTTTTTTAATCAGTGTCCATGGGTTGGATGGATGGAATTTAAGGAATCAGACTTCCAGGAAAAAAAAAAAATCTAATATTGTAAATTGTAGCCAATCAAAAATGTTGGGAGAAGAAATTAAAATATGAGATGAGCATAATATTTTTCCCTAATGTCCAACATTTCTTATACAAAAGGCAATCATTTCTCTCCACAATTCCCTGTCTTTAGACTTGACATCCACAAAACAGGACTGGTTTAATATAACACTTGAGTGCTCTTTTCCTCACTTTCAGTGTTAGTGATTGATTACGTAATATATTTTTTTCATCCTCTGAAACATTATTTTAGCCTGTGTAATTTTTTTCCTATCTCCATTTCACATCATCTTTTGTCTGAAATTAAGATAACATTTTTCTTAATCAAGTAAGGACTTTTATACACATCCTGTATGATATTTACTTAAATTGGTTACTTCTCCCAATTAAACTTTACAAACCTTCAAGAAGAATATCACCCATTTCAGAATTACCTTTATTAATTTTAAAAAAAAAAGGAACCAAAACTGCCATCTGTGCAGATATTATGGCACATTTCTGTTTGCTGATTACCACAATTAATACATTTCTGTAAGGTAAAGGCTGAGCAACGAAGCAAAACAATCTACACAAACATGAGATTTTTCCCTTGCTCTCACTAAACAATGTTATGGAGTCTACAGTCCCACCATCGTGGAAAATTATGATATTAGATGACATTTCATTAGCAAAAGGATATCAACTGTTTCCTCCAGGTCCTCAAGGTCCCATTCTATACTGCGTAGACTGTTGTGCAGCTCATTTGTTGTGTACTCAATCTCTTCCCTGGATGATACTCCCCCATTCTCCTGCAGCTCCCGCCATCTTGTAAACAAGTTGCGAACAACAACCAGTGCCTTCTGTACTTCTCTGTAATAAATGTATATTTTACTACATTCAAATCACTATACCAAATAATTAGTCTTTTACTAGATATCTCTCTCTCTGAACCTTTAGGCGCCGGAGGCCATATTAGGGTTTTGCAAGGGTTTTCCACAAATGACTCTCACCCAGGTGAGCCCTCTACTACTCAACATCTTTTACTGTCTTGTTTTCCTGTAACTGCGAGCTGGTGTTCTTTGCAGCCGATGTGGAGGTGTTGGGCTACAGTATTATACTGGTATGGGAGCTAGTTATGGCAGTTATTTTTTCAGTCCTGGAGTTCAGCTAAAAGGCACGGGATGTGCAATGCTTTTTTTTTTAGCAGACTCCACCACCACGGGGACTATGCCAATCCCTGCCCTGTTAGCCAGGCTAGGCCTGTTACTAGGAGTACCAATGGAGATGTGGGACAGGGTCTTGGTCAGCTATGGTTTGCTAACCCTGATGCTAGCATATCAGCTGTGGGTCAATGAATGCCTAATCGGATGGCGTCTTCACCCCTCCATCCCCCCTTTTTTTAAACTGAATTTTAATTTAAATTAAATGTATGCTTTTTTAATTTAATGAAGATGAAAGTGATGCTATGGTTTACTCACAATGACAAGTAATACAATCTGACACAGAGTTATATACATGGACATACAGTGAACAGACAAAAGAATGATCACAAACAAATGGCACTTATTTTCTAAATTTACAGACATTTACACTGGGATGCTATCAGATCTTTAAAGTTGATTCTATCATCTCTCGGTGAAAACAACAAACAGAACAAAACCAAAAAAAAATGCTGTCATAAGGTTCACACTGTCACCTCTAAAACACACATAATCTAAGATTCTTCTTGAGATGGTGCAGATGATTATAAGATTTGAAAGAGTAAAGTGTGGGATGTGAGTGCAGATGATTATAAGATTTGAAAGAGTAAAGTGTGGGATGTGAGTGCAGATGATTATAAGATTTGAAAGAGTAAAGTGTGGGATGTGAGTGCAGATGATTATAAGATTTGAAAGAGTAAAGTGTGGGATGTGAGTGCAGATGATTATAAGACTGGAAAGAGTAAAGTGTGGGATGTGAGTGCAGATGATTATAAGACTGGAAAGAGTAAAGTGTGGGATGTGAAGCTTCCCTTGCCAAGAAGATGGAACTGACTGGACAATGTAAAAACAATCACAACAAGGCAACTTACTGAAAATTATACAAGTCATTCACTAAAAATTATAATTCTGGTGTTATGACTGTTCTAGTGTTGGTATAGTAAATGAACTCTTCAACCCCTCTATTTGTCTACTGCCCAACTCTTTCCATCTCAGTCTTGGTCTACCCTTTAGTCCTTTTTTCCTTCATCTCTTGCAGATACATCATTTTTATTTGTGAGTGTCTTGTTATGGCGTGACAGCTTGTGTACCTTGACCACCCCCAGAGCTATACCAGTGTGAGTTCTACTCCTGGCAGCTTCAACCAAGCTGGGAAGATCTGTGCTGGTAGGGGTCAGATGAAACTTGCAATCTAATCCTCCAGGTTGGGGGTTAGAGCACAGGGCCAACAACCCCATAAAAAGATTAATGTCATGGAACATGGTCTTGACCACACACTCACAAATTGAAAAAAATTAATTTAAAAAAAAAAAAATCAAAGAATTGACCAAAACTTTCAAACAAGCCTTTGATAACAGGTAATTGCATGACACTATTATAATTTTCTTGGCGGGAATTTGACAGTGTTCTTTTGGCATTGACTTTCAGGCCTTGTACTTTTGGTCATCCATAAACTAGTTGACCATCACCCACCTGCTCAGCACTTAAATTTTCATCCCTTCACTTATCTGTGTTTACATTTTCATTAACTTTATTTTCTGTGTAAAATCTTTTCCCTATTTTTCACTGATAGGCTGTTTATACTTTACTCTCTTACCCTCTGGTCCACGCCAGTCTGGCTCTGATCATCACTGATTTCCACAACCGTCTATCCTTTGCTCTCTCTATAAGATGTGTGTTGGACGAATGCTTCATGTCACTCTTTTAGGCCGCCGAAGTATCTTGTTTCTATGTCTTCCTCTGTCCCTCCATTCCTCCCACTGTCACTAGGTGTTCCAGTCTGCCTCTTCTCAAAACATGTCCTACAAATCTTGATTGTTGTGTCCTAAATTCCGCCATAATTTCTCTCTTTTTTCCCCAGCTTCCCTTATAACCTCTTCATTTGTTTTCTTGACTGTCCGTAGTATACTCATTATATTTCTTAGGACCACATCTCCGCTGTTTCCAGTAGATTTTGAGTGCTCTTTGTTACTGTCCATGTTCTGCATCCATATAACAATACAGATTTGATGTAGCATTGAATAGCTCTCATTTTGGTATACATCAACAGAACTTCATTACATAGTATGTATTTCATTTTCATAAAAGTTGACTTGGCCTGGGCTATCCTGCTCCTTATTTTGGTTTTGCATCTTCCGTCCTGTGTTATTATTGTTCCTAAATAGTTGAATTTGTCCACACGCTTTGAATCTGTGCCTTTTACTTTGATGTTACATTCTGCTGGTGTCTTTTTCTTGGATAGATAAACCTCTAATGTCATTTTAAAAAAAAGCTTATATACAATGTACATATGGATATAATGTGAATATAATGTTTGCAAAAACTATGTATAACAAGCATTATAGGTGTAAAAATACAATAATATATTTTTACTGCCCTGCTCTGACATAAATAATACACTTTTAACCACGCCCAAAACTGCTCCTGACTCTATTTTTAAACTACCTGACTATATAAATGAAACATAAACTACCTGACCATATCAATGAAACATTTCTAATGACTTATGATTATAACTGTTTTTGTATGGACACCTGAGGGGACGGAAGTGTATCTATCAGGAAAAAATGGCAGAAGAGCTGCAGAAGGTGAGGTCAACGATGAGAGAAAATTGATAGACCAGGCTGGCTGCAGACTATGGAAAGCAGATAGAATTTATTGCTATCCAGCAAGATGCAAAAAAAAAAAAAAAACGACAGTTAAAACTGCTTAGAGACCGAATCCCATACCCTCATATCATTTAGTTTCCATACTCCCAAAGGGTATGATTAACCGAAGCTGGAACTTATCTCACATGTTTGCGATATAGTTTACCTTCATAATTTATAGTAGTTTTTTTCCCCGACAGTACATTGATGATGTACTTACTCTTTGACGACGAAGAAGGGATCTTCAACCGACATTTTAGAGAGGACTTCGATATATAAGAATGGTCACACCAAATTACGAATATGCGACACAGGAGACAGCCTTCCTTGTTCGGGACCAAGACTCAGTGATGATGTTTCCACACACCAAGCCAATAATATTTTGTATTATATAACTAAATGTAGTCTCATGGAGAAACCCCTTCACAAATAATAAGCACAATATTGTTTTTATTCCTTCGGTTTCAACTTGGCCGAACAGGCCTAGTCATTTGGGAGTTATCAGTAGCTTCACAGAGTCGTAATAAAGCGGCAGGTTTCATCAATTAAAAAAGCCATATTGATCCATAAACACATATAACAATATCCTCATGTCTTTTTGTTAAAGAAAATCTGGAAACACATAGATTATTTATCATATTTCCTCAGCATGTCGCGAATTTCCACGAAGTGATATAGTCAAATGATAGCCACCATCTTGGCTACTGAATGTGATAACATGACGTCACGAAAGGAAGGAGGAAATTCCTTTGAGGGGTATCCTGACCTATTTTTAATCATTTCATCACACACACACACAAACATTCACACTCTCACACTCTCACACGGTACACTCATTGTCAGATCTCATAAAGTTGCTACTCTGTTCATATACATGGCAATGGCAGTATTTTTACTAAAGGACGGAATATAGGTTATGTATAAACTAGGAAAAAAAAGTAGAAACAGCTTTATAACTTAGCGACTACAAAGTTGTGATGTGTAATAGGTGGGTCGTATCTGTGGTTGGTGGGTGGGGAAACCATGGGGGGGGGGGGGGGATCCAATGTTGACCTAGCCAGAAGAAGGTGAAATATATGATTATAGTTGGGTTAGAGGGGTTGTAATGTGATACTCTGGGGAGGTTCTGAACTATGTGTAACAAGTGAGAAGGGAGTGGAGCTTTAGTGGAGAGGGATTATGACTATGATTGTTGAAGAGGAGAATGTTAGGTGTGGCTGAATAACGAGTTCAAAGCTTGCGGTTGCAGCGTTCCATAATCCTGAATGTAACGGTTCTCAAGTGCTAGGTGGCTTGTGTCATCTGCTTGACACTGATGGCTGTTATCAGAAAATCAGATTTGCCTCTGTGGTTGGGGCTATTGAAATGATCCGAGACTGGTTTCGAAGCATGCTGGGCGATATCAACAGATGTTTCTGTATGCGGTCCCCTAATCTGAGGCCAGTCTCACCAATATACGTTATCCTGCACCTTTTGCATACGACGACATATATCACATTACTGGACTCGCATGTGAATCCCTCACGCAGAATGAGGATAGTTTGGGGGAAAGGTGACTGTTTTCGTTTCCCAGACTACAGGGCAGGTAACGCAGTGGGGGTGGTTACATTTTCTGGTGGCAACATATGTAAGGCTCTGCTTCATGTGGTTGAGGATGAGGATGTCCTTAAGATTTGGCTCACGCTTGTATAGGGGTAGATCAGAGAAAATGTCGCGATTGTCGGGGTCAAGTTGGATTAGTGGTAGATGACGATAAAGAATTTTCTTAACCATCTGACCATGCGGGTGGAAAGGCAGTACTAAATTAACGCTGTCAGATGGGGTAACAGGCTTTTTTCTGAATGCTTTTTTGCTGCTCATTATTTGGATAGGGTTGAAGGCTTCACGAAGGACATTTTCTGGGTAGTGGCGATGACAGAAAAATTCTAATAAAATGTTGGACTGATCTATAAAGTCCAAGTTATCCTGACATATGAGGCGAAGAAGGAGGAATTGGGAGTATGGGATGGAGTTCTTACAGGCTTCAGAATGAGAGGAGGTGTAAATTAAATAGGTGTGGCTGTCGGTGGGCTTGTAAAACACAAAGGTGACAAGCATGTTTGTACCAGTATATAATTTTAATTTCTAAAAAGTTGACAGACGTCAGAAATTTCATAAGTGAATTTTATGTTATTATTAAGTGAGTTGGAGAATTTAATAAATTTTTTTAGGTCTTCTTGTGGCATACTGGTGACTCCAATGCCATCATCGATATACCTTTTATAGAATTCTGGAAGTCTGCTAGTGAGGTTTCCCATAATTTGAATATAAGTTTGGCCGATAAAGTATGTGCATTTTTGCCGTTGACACTGACACCGTATAAATACTGACAAATCTGTGCATCATGCCAGGCTCAATTTTATCCTTTCTACTTAAAAAAAAAATACTCGTATTCTTTTCCAGTCATATATTATTTTGGAAAAAAATATGCGAGTATTTAAAAAAATTAGACTAATACATCAATGTAAAGTAACAAAGAAGCAGATGTAAACACCAAAGACATCTGACATAATCTCGTGAACACAAAACTGAACAGAGTTCACAAAATTATAAGAGTAATCGCTCCTTCTTTGTTACAATTATTAAGCTTGTTGAAGAGCTCTGATATACATTGCATCAAACTTTGCACGCCTTTATGATTATCGCTAATTCATTTGTATAAGAACTATCATTATATTCCACTAAGTTTTAAATAAATTTTGTTGATTCTAAAAGTGTTTTGGCAACTGAAATATTTTAACTTATTTAGTGTAACTCCACTACGAAAAGAAACCACAAGTAACAATTGCTGTATATAAGCAAGTCGATGTAAAAAGTATCTGTTCAGCCTTCCCGGGGAAACCCCGTTGTTTACCGGTTTATAACCCATATCATTTTAAGACTAATGATGAGTCAATGTCCTCGCAGAGTTATCTAGACCCTTAAAGCTGTATTTAAAGGTTTGGATGGGTCGAGCTTCCTCCCATAACACATAGCGGATCACTACACCCACAATAAAACATTACCATGCGACTGGGGTGGCTTCTAATGCTTAGGCACTAGCTCACAGTCCGGCCCGTTGTTGCTTCACGTTTCCTGGTACTTGTGACAGCATTCAGCGTTGGGCGGGGAGGGCATTCACAGGTGGAAGCGCATTACCATTTTTTTTTCTTTTTTGCTTTGAATTTAATATCAAATACGCTGCTGGCGAGATTCTTCAGCTGCCTTGCGTGGGGGAAACTTCTCCCGGCCCATGAAGAAAAATGCGGCTAGGGTTGCCGCGCAGAGCCGCCGTGGAAAAGATGAAGGAAAGGATTAAGTGAAGTAACAAGTAGTATTGAGGTCAGTACTACTCAAATCACGGCACCTCTGTTCTAGAGGCCTATATACACCCATACTGGGGCGGACTGCCTAAACCGGCTTAACCCCGGTGTTAAACTAAGACATTGCTGGCGAGATTCTTCGGCTGCCACGCGTGGAATGAAGCTCCTCCCGGCCAATGAAGAAAATGTGATTAGGGTTGCCGGGCGCCGCAGCGGTGAAAAAGTGATGGAAAGGGTAAAATGAAGCTTAATCGGTATGCCTAGTAGTCTCGCGGCGAGAGCTACTCATACCACAGCAACTCTGCTCTAGAGGCCGCCCACGTTCGATATACATCCATACTGGTGAAATATGCCTAAACCGGCTTAAACCAGGGGTGAAACTTGATGGCTACTCATGTCACGGTACCTCCACTCTAGAGGTCGGTCACGTCCTAAACACGCCTATACTGGGATAATAAGTTTAAACTGGCTCAACCCAGGGGTAGAAGTCACTAGTGGCGAGGATTCGTCCTTCTAGACAAAAGCTCCGTCCTGGTCATAACTAGGAAGGGTAGCGGCCACGATCACAAAATGCTGAAGTCGGAGACACTGGACCAGTGCAGTCTAGATAGGCAACCACTTCTCACCCGGCGTGGATGTATGTGTATCCTAATCACGCTGAGGTTTTCCGGTGAGAAAGTCCAACGCTGGACTGGATGGGCAAGCACCTCTCACCCGGCGGGGATATACTGATATCCAAACCACGTCAAGATTTTTCCGATGAGAAAGTCCAACTCTAGACTAAGCTGGTGCAACAAAAACCACTGTGTCAGGCAATCCCGCTTCTGCGACCCACCAAGAATTCAAGCCCAAGCCCCCGCGTTACTCTGAACCTCTTGTGATCCTCTCGGGGATCTCTTGTGGGCCTCTCGGGAACCACGGGACACATCGAGGACCACAGGAGTAAATTCAGCAGAATCACGGAGCGAACGAAGAAGAAGAAGTAATATCAAATACAGAATTTTGTCTGCTCGTGCTGTAGCACACCCATCCAATTCTCACATTAACATTTAATATTTAAAAATCTAAAAAAAGCTTTAAAAGTTTCGTAAACTTTATCAGGGGGGCCGGCTAGCGTAGTGGTTAGAGCACTCGTCTAGCAACCAAATGGTCGAGGGTTCGAATCCCCAGCTGAGCGGGATTTTTTTTTTTCGGACCAACACGGCCCCGAGGCCGACCCAGCCTCGCAAAACGGGTACCAGAGAAAACCTGGGAAGCAAAGGCAGCGAGGAAAGGAACCGGCCACCCCACCCCACACGCTGATGACCCAGCATAATGAGGCCCCCAACGCCCCACCCCCCACGGCATCCGCCATGGGACCATCCTTACTTTACCCTTAAACTTTATCATGTCCGACCAGCAATTTTAAATAGGATTAATAACAAGTTATAAACTAATGAAAGAAAATCATAACATAAACCATACATTTATTACAGCATGAGAAACAGCTTGTAAATATAATACTTATAACGTCATGCTCATCGAATGTAGAACGAAGGCCTTTTAAACCACAAACAATGGTTTGTTTATGTTTTAGTTTTTAGCACGCGTTTCTTCGATTTATTTGGACTTCTATTGTTTCAAACAAATATTACTGTCTAGCGTTTAAAAAGAAGGTTTCATTTCTTTAATTTTCGCAAAATTAGAAAGAGGTCAGCACACTTTAATTTTTGACCAGTTTCATGCTCAATTGAAATCATGGCAAATCCTTCCAGTCGAGTTTCGGCCATTGCTGAGCTTAAATAAGTTTATTAGCAACATTTTCATTCAAAACAAAGCAAGACAATATAAACATTATAAATCTCTGTCTCAAAACATACAATTCATTCGTCAGTAGAATATCTTAAAGGACGAATGAGTTCAGTTCTGGATTCACAGACAAATAAAAGAGATAACGACTACAGTAAAACTGGTTATAGTAATACGAGTAGATTGGGGTGTATGGTACAGTTTTACAAAACGATAGAGGGAGTGGGAAAAGTGAGGAAAAAAACTCAAATAATGAAAAACCTATAACATCCAACATTTCGGCTTGCGCCTTTTTCAATGATTACATTAAAAAAAACAAAACACACACACACACACACACACACACACACACACACTAAAAGACGGAAAATGAAACACTTAGCTTTGTGGCATCCCTTCTCGTACACAATACAACAGAATTCGCTCTGAAGACAAGGCTGAGAGACCACAAAGGAAAACACATTGAACAAATCGTATGTGAGCGCCAGTGAAAGGGAGAGAATGATACGGGTTTGGGTGGGGGGGGGGGCCGCAGGAGAGATATGAGGCAATAAATACTTCTAGGTCGCTAGAGAAGAAGGTAGGGAGGGGGGAGGGAAGCTGGGAGATAACGTGAAACTGATGAATGCAAAACTGCGGCGAAATTTGCGGGGCTAAGACAAGAAAGTAGAGTATAAAAAAGCAGAAAATGGGTGGAGATCTAAAGACGTTTAAAGGAAGCTAAATGTATTGTTAATTTAGTGGTTTGAGCGTTAGACCTGATTTATGTTCCTTAATAGCAATGCTAACACCAAGAAAAACAATTTCTGAACTGTTAAAAAAAACAAAACAAACTTCTCCAGATGAGATTGCGGCTACTGTCTAGGAGGTGCTAGTAGCGCAGTCAGTTAGAACGCTGTTCTCTCGTGGCTAGACGGCTGCTCTGCTCGTCCTACCGGAATCCGTGTTCGAATCCCAGGTAATTGTCTTGTGATTTTTCTTAAAGTGCTTTGTCTACGATTTTTTCGAGGTCTAATCCTACAAAACTGTGTTCTCCTACCTCACAAGATGAGAGAATGAGATCAAGGGATTTAAAAAAGGGCTGAAATCCATGGCTCTTAAATTTTAATTAACTTATCGATGATCACTCTGGAGGACGAAAGAATGCTACCATGGCAAAGGAATGCACATTTGTTTACACGTTTAGAATCTCCGTGTTTTACGAAAGGGGCACCGCTACTGAAGTTGTCTAATTCTAAGGGCGGCACCAGCCCTATGGACGGGCCTGCTGCTCTAAAGCTTGGAGTCCCTATGTTATCGGGTTACATCTGAATGTGTTTTTAAGTTTCTATACTATAGTCTGTGCCCCTTATGCCTAAACCCAGAACTGCTTCTATACGATCTTTCGCCACATTTCCATCGTCCTTTTGGCTTTACAAGGGGGAAAAATATCTCTTATGGTTAACAGTAATCTCGCATGCTACGAGATTTCCCCGGTGGAACATTGGATACGACGTAAACAATGAACAAAGATGGCGGATTTAGATGTAGTTTAGTTCACAGCCCGAGAATATTTTTGGATCTGTTTTGTGAATACTTATTTGACAAATGATACCGACTGGCATATCTTTATATTATTATATTAAATATGGCATGCAACTGGTCAAAAGTGGATTACTTTGCCGAGCTAATGTGCAACGACCGGCGCTCTCATAAAGCGCTCGAAATGCTCGTTGATGATTTGCACACTAACAAGGAAAGGACTATAACCACTTTTCTGTGTCATGCGGGGTCCGAGGACTTCTTGTGGGTTCTTGTGCGATTGTTAGGCAACGACACACACAGGTACACATTACTTTCCTATTCTGTCGTTCCTCAATGGTAAGCATTGAACACTTGCATTTTGCGCTCCGTCTTTCCGTTAGTATTCAGTTAGTGACTCATTCCATGTTATGCATCCCAGGAAAAAAAAGGCTGAGCTAGCATATGGCTTGTTGATCATTGATATCTATAGCTTTAAATCTCTGTGAAATAGCTTTGTCGACATATGCACAGAATATGTTAAAATTCAGCTTGAGATTGAGTGCGGGAGTGGTCAAATATAAAATGAGACAGTGTATTACTCCAAAAAAAGTGGGCTCAGTCACCGATGCTGCTCTGATGATTCAGCAGATTCCGAATGTAAACATGAATATTCAGTACACTGCTGGAGAAAACTGCCTCCAAAATCAGAGAGTGCACAGCACGACAGATGTAAAGGGATATTCATGTGAATATCGAAACAATAATTAAGTATGCGTAGAGAACAACCAAAGGTGTAAAAAACAATCTAAAATTAACAAAACAAGATAGGGTGTGTATTTTAGAACAGAGAAATATTCAGTGCAAACAAAAGTAATATTCTCTGAAGTTCATCACTTCTGTACATATGATGGAATGCCTAAATTCTGAGAATTTTTAGAAAATGTTTTTCTGTATTTGATTAATAATAAAAAAAAGGTAATGGTAGCCCAGTATCATACCACTTGTCATACCACATATACGTGGTACACAGTATGACTAATCATATTTTCTATGTCCTCTGCCATACCAGAGTTTTATGTTTCTTAGTAACACAGCTGGTAAACTTAACAACATAACTGGAAAACAAACCCCGCTGGAGTCTCTGCCTTCTCATGGTGTAGGGGTGGGGATTGAGTATCCCATTGATCCCGAAAGCTATGCCAACAGTAGGATGGCTGCTGACAGGGCCTCTCAAATCAGAAAGTTTGTGGAGGAAGGATTCAGACTAAGTGGAACTCCAACCTGCTGTATTGTAGATCAACTGGGGACAACCAAAGGTCAAGTAGAGCAACCCAGTTGGTGCAGTGCTACCCATTTCGTGATGATGTTGCAGATTATGTGAAAGAAGTGCGGTGCTTATCCCATGGATACTCACCAGGCAGCAAGTGTGCTGGACCCTGTGCCTTGAAAATGTCAACCCCAGGTTACTGGTGGACACTTCTGTGTTCTCTGGACCCAAATCACAGGGGGAAGGGTCAAACACTATTGTCCAGAAAAATAAGAACTCTGTTGCAGTCCCCAGCATATGTGGCACAGATAAAACAGATGTGGACAAGGCCAGTTCAAGAGAAGCATTATGGAAATTTACACCAACTCCAGCTTACTACAACATATTGCATCAAAAGCAATGACTGTGTCTGAAAATGATCAAAGAAGACATTTGCCATTCTCTTCTCAGTTCCCAAAGGAGCTAAATATCCTTTTCTACATCTGAGTTGAAGGATGCAGGATCAAGCCCCTAACCTTCATCGTGAGAGGGGTGAACAAACCATTTTGCTTCTGAGGCAATCTGATTTTTATTTAACATTAAGTCATCTTTTCATTCATGATCATTTTCTGTCACAGTTAAGCTTGGCTGCAGCAAAATTCCAACTCAAATTGTCTATTCTGTTATTGCAACGGTATGCTTATGACAGTCCATCTACTACTCAACTCTTGTTGTTCTCCACCTATCTAACCAGTATCATGCTCTTGCAATTCATTCATTCATTCATTCATTTGCATGTCCCTTGCGGAACTTTGCCTCCCAAACAGCACTCCTGTAGGCCTCTCGGTTGTGAGCAAGATGGCCTGCTGCTGTTGCATCCATTTCCATGATTGCTGCTTGGGTTTCTTGGTATGTTTCCAGAAGATAGTTTACCATTGCTTTCCTTCTGGGCAGTGACTGTACTAGTCAGTGATCGTAGCCATTGTCCCTACATTGAGATCATCTGCCTACCATCATAGAATGGTGACCATAACCAACATTATCTGTCAGCTGCTCTCCCATTCCATCCACCACCTGCTCCCATGGCTTCACGTCACCCTTATCGGGGGACTATACGGGTACTCCACCTTGCCCAAGGGTGTCCCGTAGACTGACGGAGGTAAGGAGGCGTCTTGCAATTAAGGACTGGAGTTTTTCTCTTTAATTATAGTTTCAGTATATTGTTATACCTCAGAATATTGTAGCTGTTTTGCTCATGTGATTTTGTATTGGGATAAATAATGCAAGATAACAAGATCACTTGCCTGCAGACAAAAAGGTCCCTGGTTCAGTTTTGCGCTAGGCAGAATTTTTTCAGATCAACCAGCGCTAGGGTCAACTCAGCCTCAAGAAATGGGTGCCTAGTGCTTCCCTGGGAAAACTGGCAGTGATGACATTTCCTGGCATCCCTACTCCAAAAGGTGTAATGGCTTAGAAATCTAAAAACACTGACACTTCATACCTCTAGGGCATGCAAATGCCATGGGACGTAGCTATTTAGTAGATAAATGTGACCGTTGATTGTTATGTTATTTGATTGGAGATAAGGATTTACTTTTATACCGTTGTGAGTTTAAATTTTCAGCGTGTTTTCTTGTTCATTTACATTTATAGTATCTTATTTGTCAGTTCAGAGTATACCACAAAATATTTGGTGGACTGAGGTATGAAAAATATATTGAAGAACTTCAAATGAGAGAATTATTAAGAACATCTTCTGGAATCAAAGAGCAACAGTAAAAGTGAAAAAAATGCCATAAGCAAATATTAAGAGATTAAAAAAAGGGAGAGTAAGTCATGTGTGGTGTCCTGTCACATTACCTTATCTCTCATCAAACATTGAAAGTATTGTGGGATGCATTGAAAATTTGTAAGGAATGAAAATAAGAGGCCACAATATCGTAAACTTCATAATGAACTTGACACCATTCTGAAAGAAGAAAGTGAAAAAAGTTTGCCGAAACTAGTGAACAAGATTATCAAAGAGAGCAGTTTTTAATAAAAAGGATCAGAAATGTGAGGTAGTATCAGAAAGTTCCTGTGCTGTACTTCCTATGACTGTACTATTTGACAGACACATGCAGGGCACTGAAGACTATACTCCAAAGCCTGCTGAGTCAACCTGCCACTTGGTGTCATACCATCTTGCAGTGATTGTGTTAACTGGCAGCTATCAGTAAATTACTGATTAAAAGAGAGAAAAGCCAGAATTTTTGGAGGTCATTGGTTTTACCATGACTGGTTTGTATTATCAAAAAGAAGCAACTAGCAAAATCAGTTGGAGGATAATTGGGTCAGTAGGGTGGTGATACTCTTTATACATGGAAGAGAATCAATCAGGTTTGACTCTAGTTTAGCATGTGAACATTTTGTAAAGATTAAATTTCACTACAAAGATAGGAAAAAAATATTTCACAAGAACATTTACCTTCTGCTGATGTTTGTAAAGTGTGTTTAATTTTACATTAAAAAAAAAAGTATAAAATGCCAATTGCTGTATTGATGGAACCAGTATTTTGGAAAGCATTTCATGCAGGGTGAAAGGCAGGTACAGTTGTAATGATTTCAGAAAATCCTGGTTGATCTCTGCTGTCTACATGTGTAGTTTTGAATCTTGTGTTAGGACCACTGTGCAGTCACTATATGCAAAACTGTATATAAAAGCTGACAAATTCCAGCAAAGTACTTGCATCGGTTTTGCTTGAAGCTCAGCAGATCTGCTACCAAGACCCTGAAATGCTTCTTAACTCATCCCGTGCAGCAGAAAAAAATGTGGATGTTCCGTTTTGTGCCAAATTAAAAGCATGAGTCTTGATCTGTATAGGGGGTATAGTTGTAAAAGTGAATGTAAAAAAGTATTCCACATTAGAAGTATATGTTTTATATATAGAAATATCTGTAAATCTATGAAGATTTCATAAATGCAGAATTTTTTAGGAGAAAAGAAGTAATGTGATGTTTTTAGACAATAATTGTGTCCTACTTACCATCGGCTAGGTCTAGATACACACTATTTACCATCTGAGATTTCTAGATCGACTTGTTGATGTCATCTTGTACTAGTCTCGCTAAAATAATGTCTGAAATAACCTTCTAATTATTTCTTCAGTCAGTTTTATAGCATTTTATAGGTCAAAATCTACTTGGGGCACATTCAAGAGCAGTGGTCTGGTCGTAGGGCTTGTCCGTATTCCTCAGAAATCACACAGAATATTGAATTGTTTCCAAAAAAGCACCCATTTTCATGCTTCGGACTGGCAGTGATGAAAGTTCACAGGACACGCACAAATAAAACATGTACAATAAAAAAATTACACTGTTTATTCAGAAATGAAACAAGTGGTAACATTTTACCAAATGGCACTCGACTGACAAACCAGAAGTGGTAAAATTTTACCAACAGGCACAGAATGAGGCTTTTGGTGAACATTCTTTAGATCAAACAGATTTTTGAATAGCACGTGTATTTCAAAGTTGGGCAAGTTTCTGTTCAAGATGATGAGCATTCAGGGTGACCAATCATCAGTTAGAAATTGTGGAAAAAAATTAATGAATTCATCCATAAGGATTGTCACTGAACAATCCATCAGCTCTCTCACATGGCTGGAATCAGTTATGAAGTCTGCCAGGAGATCCTCATGAAAAACTTGAACTTGCATCACATTGCTGTGAAATTTGTCCCCAGACTCATGACCCTCAATCAGAAGCAGTGGTGTCTCTATATGCCTTGAGTTTCATGAGATGGCTAACGAGGACCCAGTGTCAAGGTCTTTGTGGGTGATGTAATTTGGATTTATGACTATAATCTGGAGACAAAACAACAGTTATCACAGTGGAAGAGTCCGTAGTCACCAAGACCAAAGAAGGTACAAGTCCAGACTGCAATAAAAAGCATACTGATTGTTTTTTTTTTCTCTGTATCAAGGGCATTGTTCACTGAGAATTTGTTCCTCCCAGCAGTACAGTACATTCTGACTTTTACAGCTATATTTTTAGGCACTTTGAGAGAAGATATGTGCTGAACAAGACTGGAACTATTGTGCGGTTGCATCATCACAATGTGCCCTCTCACACTTCCCTCAAGATAATGTAGTTTTTTACAGAAAACAACATGACACATCCCACACCCTCCATACTCACCTGACTGAGTCCCCTGTGACATTGACTTGTTCCTCAAAAATGAAACTGAAGCTGAAGAGGTGCTGTTTTGACACTGTAGATGAAATCTAAATGTAATTGCAGGCAGGATTGGATGCCCTTCAGCAGAAAGACTTTGTGGTGTTTTCTTGAGGGTTAGAAGAGGCACTGGGATTGCTGTGCACATTCCTAAGGGAACTAATTCAAAGGGAATGATGGCATCTAAATGTGAATAAAATAGGCCTGTAATTTTTTTTGAGGACCAGTCTGGGAACTTTCTAACACCAACTCATAAACATGCTGCTAGTCTTTGTATGCATATTCATATCCTAAGGTTGTACATGTTTTAGCTCTTTCTGTTCATCAGTTATATCTTCTGAGTGTTTATTTTATGACTTATCTGTCACTGGTTAATGCAACACTGTCTGTTTACTTTACATTATCATTGCATACACTTATTCTGGTGCTAAAAAAACATTGTATTACACATTCAATTGATTTATCAGCTTTTCTTTTGTTTACATCATCTTGTAGCATCTCCCCAGGGAAAGCAGGCTAGAGTAAAAGGGTAAAGATATTCCCATAGCAAATACTGTAGGGGATGAAGCATTAGAGACCTCATTATTTTGGGCCATCAGTGTATGAGGTAGGGTGGTCAGTTCCTTTCCTCACTGCCTTTCCTTCTCAGATTTTCTCTGAACTCATTTTACGAGGCTGGGTCGACCTCTGGGCTATATTGGTCAGAAAAGAAAAATCCTGCTCAGCTGGGGATTCAAACCCTCAACCATTCGATTGCTAGACGAGTGCTCTAACCACTATGCTAGCTGGTCCCCAGACTAGAGTGGATCCAGTAAATTAGGGATTTTTCTGTCACTAAGACCCTCTTTTGTGTCATTGCTGCCATTAAATTGTTATTTGTGGCTGAATTTATTGCGAACAGTTTTTACAGTAAAAATGCTTTTAAAATTGTCTTCACTGTTAGTGGTATAGTTTGCAGAATACTGAATTTGGTGGTGTATGTTCTTTCTTTTTATTTAATTTAGTCACCGTTTGAACTGTTATTTAATCTTTTGCAAGTGTAATTAAATGTGACTGTAGCTCTCTTGCTTGCAGATAATGGGGCACATATTTATATCCTCCCAATTCACCTTAAAATCATGTTCAGTGTTTTGCTCAGTGATAGCACTAGGATTTCTTTGAAACCAGTACAATTGTACCTGTCTTTTATCTTGCATAAAATACTTACCAAAATATTGGTTTTCTAAACATAACATTTGGTATTTTACACTTTTTTTGAATGTAAAATAAATTTTACAAAAATCAGCGCAATTAAATGTTCTTGTGAAATTTTGTTCTTGCCTTATTTGTGATTTGATTATAAGATTTAATCTTTACAAAATGTTCACATGGTGAATCAAAGCCAGAACTGACTGATTCTCCTCCAAACCAATCGTCATTGATCTACTGGCCCGATTATCCTCCAGTTGGTGTTACTGGTTGTTTTATTTATTTGGTAACCAACAACCTCCAAAAGTTTCAGTTTTTTTCTCTTTTTTAATTGGTAATTTACCAGTAATTGCAGGTTAATGTGATCACTGGTTATACTTTCATGTTCTTCTCGAGTTTCCTCTCCATCTGATCAAGTTTATATTATTTGTTGTTTGGAATAGGCTGAGAAAAGTTTGCCATTATGTCACTGTTTTAGATTTTTCTAATAACAAAATTTTTAAAATCATTCCCTTTCCTACTTTTCTTAGTGTTGAAGTTACAGAACCTTGTCAGTTATAGGGGTTTTGGGATTTCTTTCTATTGTGTATTTTACAGTTTAAGTTGTCACTTTTACCACCAATCCCACAATGCAGAATTGCTAAGATTCATTTCAAGAATCAGTGCCACGGAGACACTGATTCAGCTCTAGAAAAGGGAAAAGAGGAATGGAAGAATCCATTCCAGCATCTCAGAAGCCCATGGGAGTCATGATGCTGGAGAGAAGTAGAGAGGGGGAGAGTGAGTAATACACCTTTCTTCCTTTTGCCTGTCTTATAATGTCAGGATGGCTGAATCACTTATCTAAAGATGGGTCCATCTTACAATAATCTAGTGACTTGTATAGTTGTTTCATTCTCTATAATAGAAAATTTTCTGCATAAAGACAATTTTTGACATAATTTTGTTAAATATAAAGGTGCCTGAATATAAATTTCAGAAGTTCATATATTTATTACTTCACAAGCCTGCTTAATAGGTTTAGATATTCATTGACATGTATCAGTCAGTCAGTGCCCGTAACCTCTTCTCTGGAGCATAAGCCACAGACAAAGGTTTTCTAGTCATTTCTGTTTTTTGCCTTGTTCTTGTCCCTCTGTTTTTAGAGTCTTCATTTTATCCCTTATTCATGTATTCTTTCGCTTTCCCTGTTTCTGCCTCCCGTAGGGTTGCATACCAAAGCCTGTCTTACTAAGCCACTGACAAATGTAGGCACTGCTTATATTCTAATTCTCCTGTATGTTATTTGTTCCAACAAGCTGTGTGTTTTTGTGGTTTTTTTAAATACATTATTGCACCCTGAACAGAAGACCCTTTAAAGTTCACTTGAGTACTGTCAAATTTTATTTCTGGTAATCTTTCAGAGTTGCAGGAAATGCAGCATATATTATTGGCACTTTGGCAGAGTCAGAGTTAGGGTGCTACAGAATACTTTCCCTTGCCAAAAGCCATCATCCAGAGGGCAGAAATTTATTGTGTGATCTTACTCGAATGTTGACTTTTGATGACCCAGAAAGTGTTATGAATGCTGCTGGAACAATGGGAACATTGGTAAGGAGGGGAGATGTTTGTAAGCACATTTACTTATGCAGGTCATGCATAGATTTGACTACATGATTTCAAAACTGTGATGATGATGATGGTGGTGGTGGCAGAAGTGGTGGAGATGTGGTTTAGCATAAAATCTACAGCTTTAAAGATGAGAAATGGTCTATTGCAGTAATCTCATATGACAAGAATGTAATTTAGTGATGCAGTTCCAAATCCTATGGGAAGTAATGCTTTACTTTTCAGTTCAGTGATATGGTAAGAAACAACATTAACTCATTACCAATGTGTTTCTCATGTTATTGGGAATACGAAAGAAGAAACAGTGGCCTCCATGTGAGCTACTCTGTCCATCTCTTTAGCAAGCTCCACCCTAACGGAAACCATGTTGATCCCTATCAAGTTGTTTATGACACAAATGAACTGTAGAACTTCAAGGATTGGTCGACTATAAGTTCACCAGCTCTTTATCATAATTTATCAGTTCCAAGGCATATTATGCAGTTTGAAAATCATATTATCATTTCAGACTGTTGAAGAAAAAAACAAAACTTCAGCATGTCATTGTTGCTGGCATATCAGTGCCAATTTTTGCATAACGTTATAGCTAGAGAATCCAGATGCCAGTCCTTCGAATCTGACCCCTTTGTTTTTCTTGGTTGACTCTGATGACCCCTTTGTTTTTCTAGGTTGACTCTGATGACTCCTCTGTTTTTCTAGGTTGACTCTGATGACTCCTCTGTTTTTCTAGGTTGACTCTGATGACTCCTCTGTTTTTTTCCATACTCAATCTCTAGCTCTGACTTCTTCATAAATTTTACAATTTCTAATGCCAGACCTTGTGACAGAATAGTTTAACATGATCAAGCTGTAAATTGTTCCAAAATTTTCAATGTAAGTAATGAATACTACATCTTACTTACATCTTACATCCTTCCCGTGCCGTTAAACATCACATAGGGCTCGCATGGTATTTTGCCAAGATTTCCTGTTTTTGGGGAGCTTTTCAACAAGGGATATTATTCCCACTGAACTGGCCTCTCTTAACAAAGTCCTCTTTAGAGTTTCACACGGTCGACCTCTTTTTCTTTGGCCTTTTGTGTTCCACTTGATAGCTTGTTTTGGGATTCTCTGGTTGTTTCTTCTCAGCACATGACCAACATATGTCCATCTTCTTTTTTTGATCACCCATGAGACAGGTTGTTGTTTGCTCATCTGTCATATCTCTGCATTGTTCTTGAATTCATTCCACTTTATACCGAGTATTTTCCTTAGGCATTTGTTTTCGAAAGAGTTTAATTTCATGTCTATTTCTTTAGTTGTTTTCCAGCTTTCACATGCATAAATGAGGGCAGATATTACATTTGAATTGAATAATCTTAAATTGGTTTATTTTATTATTATTATAACTTGGTTTATTTATTTATAAATGCTACAGTGACAGTGAATGAATGAAGTACTACGTTGTAATTGTGAATGTTAAAATCTTTGCAGCTGATACTGTGATAAATATCATGGCAGAAGTAATCAGATTTGTTGTGGTAGTTTTCCTAACATACTATCAAGGCATAGAAGCAATTTTCTGAGCAAGTGCTGTTTCACTGAAGCAGCTACCGTTCATGATATAGTTGGAAACAATGAGGTTCTCATACATAGTTTCTTACATCTAAAGTGCTTGCTCTGAATCTTTAAGGCTGATCTTGCTTATTCTGTTTTCATATGTTGCTATGAGAATATAATGATTTAATCACGTATTAATGTGAAAATCAAATCTCTGTAGGCAGAACGCGCTGATGGCAGAGAGTGGATGTTGTCTGAACAATGCATAGACTCTCTTTTGGACCATGTGACAGACTTGCTTCATTCTGAGAATCTCTGGACAGCAAGCAATGCTGCTTTAGTATTAGCCAGGTGAGTGTTATAATTAGCCATATGTGTGACAGTATTAGTCACATGAGTGCTAGTATTAACCCAGTGATTGTTGTTATTATTAGCCAAGTGATTGATAGTATTAGCCACGTAAGTGCTAGTATTAGCCAGGTGATTGTTATTACTATCCAAGTGAGTGATAGCATTAACCACATGAGTGTTAGTATTAGCCAGGTGATTGTTATTACTATCCAAGTGAGTGATAGCATTAACCATATGAGTGTTAGTATTAGCTAGGTGATTGTTATTACTATCCAAGTGAGTGATAGCATTAGCTACATGAGTGCTAGTATTACCCAGGTGAATGCTAGTATTAGCCAGATGAGTCTTTTTAAAATTCAAGAGCTCCACTGAATGATCTCATCATGCAGTTATGAAAAGATTATTGTTTGTCATTCAGAAATATTATTAAACATCAGGAAAGAAGTCAGGGTAGCTCAATAATTGACCATCTATCCACCAAGAAAAAAGACACAGTGGTTTGAATCCTGTCAAATGCTGAACTTTTTTATTTTTCAGTGAACTCTTTATGTTATTTCCTCTGATGACTTCATTGGTGAGATTGTATACTAGCCAAGGGTGTGAAGTCAGTACACCAAACCTTTTGCTCAGATTGTAGTATATATTTCTATTGTCACACTTCACTCAACTGACTCCTTCATAAATGATACATTTCTAAAGACTTTCTCCCACAATTGCACCAGACTTTGGTTTTCCTGTTTTTCCTACATTGTGACTCAAGACTCCAAAAAAATGGTCTAGTTTTATTTATTCCAAACCCCACCCCAAAAATTGCTTCTGGTACCAGCTCCACAACCCTGATGCCCAGCATATGAAAATGAAAAAATATTATTTATCTACTGTACAGCCATACCAGAGTACATACCAGCGCACATGGCTGTCAGTTTATTCAAGGAAAGCTATGCAATTCCTATAAACATAAGTTACATGTATGTAGGGCCGAAATGATCTTTTTTTGTTTCTTCTCTCTCCCTGGAACTGCAGGCTAGTGTTCTTTGCAGCCGATGCGGTGTTGAAACACAACATCATATTGGATAGGGAGCAGGTTATGGCAGCTATTTTTTCAGTTGCAGAGTGGAGGTAAAAAGCAGGGGGGAGTATGCAGTACTTCTTTAGCAGACTCCTCTGCCATGAGGACTGTGGTGATGCCTGCCCCATTATCTAAGCAGTTACTGAAGGTATCATTGGAGAGGTGGGACTGTAGACACAAGATGTAGGGTGGGGCTGGGCCTTGGTCGGCTGTAGTTTTGCCAACCCCTGTTGCTAGCATGTTGGCTATGAGTTGCTGGTTGCCTGATAGAACAGCATTTTTGCCAACCCCTGTTGCTAGCATGTTGGCAATGAGTTGCTGGTTGCCTGATCGAACAGCATTTTTGCCCCCTTCTTGTTTTGTTTCTTCATTTTAAAACTGGAAAATATGAAGTCTTTTGTATTTTATAACCCATTTTTAAAATTCTTATCTAGATTGTATATTCATTCATTCAATTGCATGTCCCTTGCGGAAATTTGCCTTGCTAACAGCACTCTTGTAGGGCTCTCGGTTGTGAGCAAGATGGCCTGCTGCTGATGCATCCATTTGCAGATCATCAACGATGTCTTGCAGCCATCTTCGCCTTGGTCATCCTCTCTTTCTTTTTCCCATTATGTACCTTTCCAAGACGGTTTTCTCTAGATTATCATGACGTTTAATGTGTCCAAAATATTTAAGTTTTCTCTCTTTAATTCTCTTTACTAGCCAGCCTTCTTCAATATTAAGTTCTTTTTTGTGTCCATGATATTTGAAGAACTCTTTTGTAGCATTTACATCCAAAGGCATTTATGTGTTTCTCAGTTGTTTTGTTAAGTGTCCAGGTCTCACAGGCATATGTTGCAATGGGAAAGATGGATGCCCTTAAAAATCTTATTTTTGTACTTCTGTCTGTTCCTCTCCACAGATTCTTTAGTTGTTTTACTTTCTGAAGAGCAATAGATGTCCTCCTTTTAATTTCCCTCATTGTATCTCCATTATTAGTTAGCAGTGATCCAAGATATTCAAAACTCTCCACTTCTTCCAGTAGATTGTATATATTTTATAATAATGAAAGTGTTTGTTTTTTGAAGATAAATATATTAATCTGTTATAATAGAATATATAGTAGAATGTTATAATAGAATAATATAATGTTATAATAGAATCTGTTATAATAGTGTAAAAGTTTTTCTTCGAGGTTGAAATATTACTAATTGTGCCAGCATGGCATCAACTATAGGCGTAAGCCTCTGTGGCAGTACACAGTGAGTCAGAGATATTGGCTTATTGTGGACTTTAGCTGTATTAGAAAATCTTACATATTGGTGTTGCCTGTAAGAATTGGTAACACTACTTTACGAAAAAGGCAAACTTGTCACTATGGTATACCCAAAGTGACACCACAACAGTGCCAGGTTTGCAACTGCCACAACAAAAACAACAGTGTCACGTAATGAAAATTTGTACAGGACTCCCACTCACTCAACAGGACTAACAGATAAGAACTCCATGTAGGTAGTGAATAGTTCCAAGATACAGATCAAACATTTATTGAATGAAAAAATGAATGGTGGAAGATGGAGATGAGGAAGGAAAATGAACTGCCACCATGGCAGGGTGATTTAACAAACAATACAAGAGCTTCCCAGGCTTGTAGTCAGCTCCATGGGGAAGAAAAGCCTGACAACAGTAAGCAAGTAAAAACAATTACTTATAATATAGTTAACTTCCAAGACATCTCCCCAACACAAAAATCTGTCCTGACAAGGACAACACTCCTAACATCTACATATCAGTACAAGGTAAAAGAACATTGTCCTAAAGGACAATATGCTTAGCTAAAACTATTACATTCTAAAACTGACTTGCAACCACTCCACTGGGAAAATGACCACTCAGCAAAACATTCTACACAAAATCCTATCTCTAACAAAAGTTGTTCAAGCCTAAATATTCCATACACATTTACCTTGAACTTTCTCTAAAAGTTCATGAGACGTTTGACCCTAGTGAAATTGTCTGTCTACTGACCTTAGGTAATAAGGTGTCAAACATTTCCAAATTTAACTTTGTTACTAAATATAACTATTCTAGACAGCTCACAAGGTCTCATGAATTTATTTTTAGTTACTCCTTTCATCTGATCATGTCAACCCAGACATTCCACTTTTTCCCTTCCAGTTTTTCCCAGCTATCAGTGAATCGTAGACAACATAACCTTGAACTATCTATGTCATAATTAAGTAAGGGCTATAAAAATTATAGACTGAGTGCTAGTCTTATTATTTCCCTTTAATAGTAACAATTCTACAGTGACAAGTGCAGTATAGAAATACTGCCACAATAGAAGGCAGGTTAGTGGGCATAACATCACTTGATGAAGTTGAAAATCTCACTGAAAACAGGAAAACTTGGCAAACAACTATGCAGGGCCTATGTGACGTTTAACAGCATGGGAAGGATGTAAGATGTAAGATGTTATAATAAGTATATACTTATTGGGAAAAAAAATAAGGCTTATTTGTTTTCTGATAAAATATGCATGTTACTGTCTTTTATAACAGACTAAGCATTTCAGAGAAAGGATGCTCTTGTTTTCTGAAACACTCAAACTCTCTCAGAATTCTCACTTGCCTAGTGCAGGCCTTAGGTGTGGATGAGGCAGGTAGGTGGACAAGTTTCAACATTATTTTATATGCTTTTAACACACAGTTTGAATGGTTTGTTTATAATGTTCAGGTTGTTTGCTTGTATTTTAAAATATTTTTTAAGTAAAGGATGCGTGGGATTTTGTTTAGTGTAAAGGATGTGTGGTTGGCTTTTGTTGTAAAGGATGTATGTATGCATATGTATAAATATGCATTTTTTATCAAAAATTTTTGTGAAGGTAAGAAAAAAAAATCTAAATGGGCTGACAGAGTGGTATAGAACACAAAAGGCAACTGATCTGATTAGAAATGCCAAGGACAACACAAAATGTTGAAGCATGTGGTCACTAATGACTCTTGGCACTGCACCTAATGATGAATGAATGAATTCAGACACATTTTATTTATTTTTTATTATTGCTTCATTTATTTATTTTCCCCATGAACATTCTGTATTCTTTTGTTTTCATCCATTTAGTTTCCCTGTCATCTTTTTTTACCTCCTCATCTGACATAAATCCTGCAGTGGGTAGCCCAAGTGAAATGGCATTTCGTAAGTTGTGTGCTCTCAAAAATTGCTGGCAGGTTAAATTCTTTTGAATGGATAATTTGATGCAGTAAGAGGGCCAAAGGCAAATGTGGCTTGAGAGATTTTTGAAAGATGTAAAAAATAAATGTACCTGCTTAAACCTTTTCAGCTGAAATAAAAAAAAAAAAAAAAGTAACATTTGCAATTATATGGCAGAAATAACAATAAGAGTTGAAATGACAAGAATTGCAACAATATCTGAAGTTGGAAAGGTAAAAATTCACTATTAAAAAAATGCAGTAATAACAATAACCATAGTAGGAACTGTAATGTTATGAAAGAGCAACTATGTGCAATAACTGCTAGAAATGCTGCACTGTTAATAGCAGAACTTCATACTGGCTTTATTAATGAATAGATTAGAATAAAGCACTCAGTTTTTTTTCGTCGCTTTACTGGATTAGAAAATTTTTTAACATCTGTAGGGTGAAGGTCATCAAATGATAATGGAGATCCATGTCTAATAAGCTATACAGATTAAGAAAGCTCAGTATTGGCTAATGTCATTTAGAATTAAATATGTTATCAAACTGTAGTAGCAGAGGTGAAATTGAGTTAATGGCATATTAAAAAAAAAAGCACATGTTGAAAAAATGTAGATTGGAAAAAAAAATCACTTTTACATGTTACAAGAATTGTAATTTTAAAACTTTTAACCTAAAAAATTACACCTATGGGACACTTCCCACCAGTATCACCATAGTTACATCTCTGTATACTAATGTGTGTTTTGCTGTTGCACAGTTTAGGTCATTTCCTTTCCACTAATTGAACTGGCAAACTAAAGAAGAGCATTTAAAAAAATAGGAACACGTGATTGGTCATTTATTTGAAAAAATTGGTTCAGGTTTAAAAATCAAATGAATGAGAAGTTACCAAAGTGTGATTTAAACGTTTTAAAATGTAGTAAAATGTAGTTGATTTAAATGGAAAGCAAATTTAAGCTGACAGGAGATTTCGTGAAAGGGATAGACTCACTCACAAGGTGTTCATCGTTAATACAGTTTCTTGGATAATCAGAGGTGTACACGTATGAATGATTTCAGCCACTTGAAACATTTGACATTCCAGTTGCATAAATTTGTCCCCATGTTATGTAGTTCACTTACAGTTGAAACATTTTTGTTTTCTCAAATTTTAAGTGTAAATTAATGATAACTATATTGGTAGTAGTATTGCTTTTGTGAGCTAGACAGCACAGTTGACCATCAGCAGCAGGGGTGCTCAGCCTTGTGGAGTTGCTGACCAGTTTTAAAATTTGCTGAACTTTGCAGGCCACACAGTAGGCATGTATTCAGGCTCAATTCACAAACAACACCAAAGGGAAAATGTTGCTGAGTAAAGCACTTTACAATTGCACTTTACTGTAACATGATAATTTAAAAATTTTTTTGACTTGAAAATATTTCTGTTGAGAGTTTTTTTTTTCTTAACTGTCTCTGTACTGGGGGATTTTACATCAAATGACCAGAGGGGGAAATTTCATAAAGTAGAATTGGATGGTTGTCACATTTAAATGCACCACAAAGGCAAAGCCTGATGTGAAATACGAGGGAAGTCACTAAGTAACTCGCAAATGCCTGTTACAACAAATCTAAATGCGACAGTAATTTGAAAACTTTTTATTTTTGAACCTACATTATTCCCCTATTTTTCAATGCAATCGCCACCAACATTTATACATTTGTCCCATCGTGTAATCAGCGATTACATGGCGTAAAAATCAAGAGTCCGATTTCTGAACCATTTTTTTACTTCTGTTTTCACCTCTTCGTCACTCGAGAATCTTCTCCCGCCAAGGTTGTTTTTAAATGGACCAAACAGGTGAAAATCACTTGGAGCTGAGTCAGGACTATAGGGTGGATGTTCAAGAACTTCCCAACCCAACTGGCTAATTTTCTTTTGGGTTAACCAAGCCGTATATGGTCTGGCATTGTCATGAAGGAGGACCACACCTCTAGTCAGCAGACCAGGACGTTTTCTTCGAATTGCATCCTGTAGCATCGACAGAACTTCACAGTATGATACAGAATTCACACTGTCACCATACTTCTGGAACTTGGTCAACAACACTCCTTGATAATCCCAGAAAACTGTCAGCATAACCTTCCCTGCAGAAGGCGTAATCTTGAATTTTTTTGTGCATGGCGATGACGGGTGTTTCCATTGTATTGAGGCACGTTTTGATTGAGGTTGGTAGTGGTGCACCCAAGATTCGTCTCCAGTAATAATCCTTTGGAGCATGTCTTCACCTTCATATGCGTAATGACAGAGATGCTGCAGTGACAAACCAAATCGGTTCATTTTGTGTTCATCATTCAGATCTCTGGGTACCCAACGTGAGCAAACTTTCTGAAAATTCAATTGCTCATGCATTATTCTGTAGGCTAAGCCATGTGAACGTCCGATTGCACTTGCTACACTGTCGTCTATCGTTACTTGTCTATCAGCTCTGATAATCTCATTCACACGTTGCACAGTCGCTTCTGTTGCAATCTGAACAGGACAGCCAAGTCGGACTTTGTCAACAATTTCGGTGCGTCCCTGAGAAAATTCTTTTACCCAGTTATAGACCGCTTTACGTGATAAACACTTTTCAGCATGAGCTGTAATCATTTCCTTATGAGTGTCCTCAACTGAGTGTCCTTTAACCCACAAAAATCGCACTATACTTCTCTGTTCTTCTTTGGTACACACTAACAGTTGGGTAGCCATTTTGCTGTTGCTTTGCTCATGCGCACGTAACTCCCAGCACCTCTTACATACACCTATAATAAAGTTGGATGATAGTACTATCTAAGGATATATTTAAATACTGCCTGATAACTGCCACTGATAAAATATTTCAATTTGCAAGTTACTTAGTGACTTCCCCTTGTATGACATATTATACATTAATTTAAACAGGAAAAGTTGCATATTGTTTTTCTAATAGAATTGTTAGTATGTTACTAGTATAGAACAGAAAAAAAGAGCTAAGAACTGATAAGAAAGAATGGAAAATGAAGAAATACAAACAGTTTTACAAAACAGGAAGATACACACTAATTATTTATTTACAATAAACTGAAAACAACAAGCGGGCAGCTAATATTTACATGAAAACACAAGTGGGTGGTAGCTGTAAGCTTTAAAAAAAACTTAAAAATGGTTAAAATTTAACACAAAATCACACTGAATTCTATATCTCCTGTATGCCCGTGGCCAAATTTGACACAGGAAGAAAGTGATATTACTAGCTTTGCCAGATTTTTTAGTATAGTTAGTGTAAATTCAAAACTTGAGATCACTGCACTACAGATGGATAGAAAATCTGATGAATAACCCATTGATGCAAGCCGTGTCGACTGGTGGACAAATAATTAATTTGACATGGTGTTTAAAAAATGACCAACACAATTTTCATCCCAACTCTATGCTATCAATGTCAAACATGGACACTAACAGTCATGAACAAAAGAAAAATCATCACAACAGAAACGAGATGTTTAAGGAGAATACTAAATGTGACAAGAAGAGACCCAAATAAGAAATGATACCATCAGGGCTAAGGTTGTAGTAACGCTAGTATTACATTATACCCAGAAACAGCAAGTCAAATGGTTTGGCCGTGTTACACGGTTACCGCTAGACAGTATATCATAGATGACATTCACGCTAAGATTTGTGGGTAACAGAGGAAGAGGCCGCCCACGCAGGAGATGGAGAGAGGAAATTATAGCAGCATTAAATATTCCATTATATGAAGCAAATCTTCGAGTCCTATCAAAACATCTATTTGTCCACTCAACATCAAAAGGTATATAAGGAAGGAGACAAGACAAGACAAGTGCTGATAGCCATACTTCTCTTATTCACTACAGAGGCTCAGAAAAGTCACAGAAACCTGTCACATTTAAAAGTGACATACCCCCCCCCCCCCCAAATCATAATTTCTGTTATCTCATTTGTATCATTACTGTTTTTGTTATCAAATAGTTGCAAAACTTACCATCAACTGACTGCTGTAGATTTGCATTTTCATTTTGTTTAAAAATCTCCATGATTTATCAGTTTTGTGTGTGCTAGAATAGTTTGATGTTTGATGATGATTTTAAATTTATTGACTTTCAGCTTTCATTTGAATGCTGTGCTGCTTCATGTGTGGATAATTTTTTTTTATCATGTTAGCTAGAGCCACAAGACAAGAGTTAATGAGTCATTCTTTTTAAGCTCATTTACTGCAGCAATTCACATGTCTTCTTTTAATCTAGAAGCCAGTTTAAAAATCAGTGATCCGGACCAACTATATCAAAGAGATTCATGATAAACGTTTGTATTTTCAAAATGACATGATAACCTGGCACATGTGGTTTTTTTTTTTTTTAAATTAATTATTTTATGTACATTAGATGATATTTGATCAATTTGTACAGTTAACTAAAATCGTTTCTGATGAATTTTGTGGTTATCAAATATAAAAAACATTAATATCTTATTATAATGCGGCATGAGTTGGCTAGTCGATAGTGATTAAACTAGTGCTTTCCAGAGATGAATAATATCTACTTGCACACTAAATTCCACTGCATGCACATCTGTCAGGGAGACAGACAGCAGTTCAAAGAGGGTGAATATATACAATGCTTCTGATCCCGGCCCAATTCATCAGCTACAGAGACACTGACAGACCATCCTGTTCCGATTTAAGATCAGGCCACTGCAGACTACTGAGCCACCTGCACTGATTCAAGTATCTCATACGGACCCACCCATGCCCCCATGGGGACAGAGCACAAACCCCAGAGCGTGTGCTTTAAGAGTGTCCAGTGTTCACTGATCCACAAAGCCAGACCTGGGTACATAGGATGTACCTGAGGCAGAAGCTGTGGGGCTGCCATGAGAACCCAATGAGGACTTTGGGCTTCATCCTAGTGACCCAGCATCCGATTTAGCGTGACCTGGCACTTCAACACAGAAGAAGAATGAAGGGAGATTAGAATATTATGTACAGTTCAGTCCCTTAAATAAGGAGCTCGACTTAAGACCAAGTGGATGTAAATTATGATGCAGAGTTTTTGGCTGTGGTGGTGTAGTTGTTAGTGCACTTGCTTGGCAATCAGAAGATCCTTGGTTCAGTTTCACACTTGGGGCGGAATTTTTTCAGACCAACTAGTGCAGGGGTCAACCTAGCCACAAAAAATAGGTACCTGGGGTTTCCCTAAGGAAACAAAAGCAGCAAGACAAGGTACTGGCATTCCTGCTTCAAATGCTGAAGTGGCTTAGAAATGTGAAGGTGCTAAGGCTTCACACCCCTACGGCATATGCAGGACTTAGATAGATTATGAAGATTTGATGGATTTTTACGTCCTTCAGGAATGAATTTGTTGCTGTTTGAATTCAGTCACAGAAATTAAAACTTTAGGGACTATGGCTATTAGGTTCTTAAATAATTTAGCTCTGCATATGGTTTGTGCAAGTCTTAGCATGTCTCACCTGAAGCATTTTCATTTGCCTGTTTTTTTGTTTTGTTCTGTTTAATAGTGATTGAAATAATGTGAGCCAAATATATAGTAAGTGAATAGGGTTGGGTATATGCACATACGTATAGATCATAGTAAAGATTTTATTCAGATGACTAGTACATCATGGTGCATAATATCCACACATGTATCAGAAACAAAAATATAGAATAATACTGTAAAGGGCACCTGAGTGGCAAAGTGGTTAGTGCACTATTCTCTCATGGCAAAGGTCAGTGGTTCAGATCAGGCAGGAGATGCCCATGGGTGTAGAAATTGGTACCTGGGTTCTTCTGGAGCTGGCAGAAGGAGAGGCAGCCAGGCATGTTGAGGACCACCCCCCCCCCTTTTAGTGCACCAGCAGGTCAAGGGATATAAGGAAACTAACACCATATTCCTAGGTGCCTCCATGGCAGCATAGGGCTATCTTTACTACTATAAATCAACTTAAACATAAAATATAGTAGGAACTAACTTTACTTATAGCAAAATGGCAATGCCATGTTCATTGTACTGGTGCTACTGTAAGTAAAGCTTCTCCCCACCATATTTTATGCTTTGTCTTATTCATAATCTGCAAATGGATGCATTTAGCAGCAGGGCATCTTGCTTACAACCGAGAGGCCTACAGGAGAGCTGTTAGGGAGGCAGAGTTCCGTAAGGGACACGCAAATGACTGACTGACTGACTTATTCATAAGACAAACTTCAGACACATCTTTGAAATAATTTTAAAATCTTGTGTAGTTGCTTTGACCTTTGGCTCAATACTTGTAATTTTAACACAGTATTGAAGTTAGCTCTTTTTTTTTTTTTTTTCGTATTTAATGTCTCATATTTGCTATACAGCGACATACATCTTGCACAATATTCTGTTATATTTAGGACCTTCTGTCACTTTATGTGTTATGTGGCAGACTTTTTTTCTTATTACTTAATAAGAGGAGTGATTGTGTATTGTAAATAAATGTTCATGGAAAGACCAGAGTTCAGACTCTGGTTATCCCAAAAGATTTCTAAATAAAAAGACCATCACAGCCAAACTGGGTGAAGAGCATTGACCTAGATGCAGATTCTTCTTCTTAAGTCTCCTCAGAACTGTGAGCTGATGTTCTTTTGGGGCATAGCATTGTATCAGCTAGGAGCAGGTTAGGTGACTATTTTTTTCAGTCTCTGCGTGGGTTAAAAACCAGGAATGCAATACTTCTTTAGCAGACCCCACTACCATGGGGATCATGACAATGCCTGCCCTGTTAGCTGGGCTAGCCCTGTTACTAGAGGTACCAGTGGAGAGCTGGGACTCCAGACACAAGTTACAGAGTGCTAACAGCACCTGGAAGGAAGCTGTGAACTAAGTCTTCACATCATGACATAGACTGGTTGCATGATCTAGAACCTTAAAAATTAACATGCATTTTTCATGTTGTTTTTTGCCTTCATTTTACCTTTTTCTAGTTGTTATGCCTTTCACTTCTTCATTATTTTTCTATTGTTTTTTACCTAGTTTCTTTAACTCTTTTAGATTATCATGGTACTAAGTTGCAGTCTTTGTTTAAAATCAGGTGTTTATAAAACCATGATAAAATATGCTTAGAAGAAGATTTTTGGCAGCTTCTATAAACAGATAACATCTGCCTAATATACAATTATTGTCAACAGAAAATCTAAATCATATGTGTAATGCTTGAGTAACATGGGGCAGTTTACACCGCATTCCTCCTCTGCATTAAAGTAAAACTATTTTTGTATTAATCAAGAGCTAATTCTTCTTCGCATTATTATTATTCCCAACCTCTTCACAGGTAGAGGAATGAATGCAGCTTTTGCGGTAGGTCGGCTCTGTGACATGGATGCAGGGCGACATTGCCTTTTGAATCTTCCCGACTCTGACAAAATGGTTTGTTTCATAAAATTATGTAGCCATTTTCATATTTTTCATTCATGTTTTTTATTGATCTCTAATTTGACTTGAGGCTTTTTTTAAAAGTGTTTTTTTTTTTTCAGTGTACTGACTGGTGTAAATGAAATTGATGTGAAATATCTTCTTATCATTTAACTGAAAACTAATGTTAAATATATATTTGGATAAAAGAGTAAATGTTCAAATACAAATGTTAACAAAGGATTGTGCTCACTTTTTTAACTTAAGGATGGGAGAAGATTATTATTCCCCCATGTGTTAGCAGAACAGATTTTTTTTTTTCATCATGAATGTTTTCTTTTGTTTCATATTCAGTTTTTACTTTTCATAAATATTGGACTTATGTAAGTAATTGTAGCACATTTATAAATACTGGATTTACATAATTGTAGCACATTTATAAATAGTGGACTTACATAATTATAGCACATTTATAAATAGTGGACTTGCATAATTGTAGCACATTTATAAATAGTGGACTTACATAATTGTAGCACATTTAGTGAGTGAAACTGAAGTAGACAAAATACTCTCGGTGAAGCTCATTGCTGAGTCTCCCATTCTGTTTTACATATTGTTTTTTATTTGTCCTTTGGATTCCAATCTGAAAAGTTTGTCTTGTGTACTTTTGGGCTTGTCTGCCTTAATTCTTGCTCCAAAGACCAGTTTATTGCTCATCTTGGTAGTACTTTCTTTTTTTCCTCTTTTGTCTTTGCTGAAATGTAGTCCTGACATACCATCGAGGCACTTAAGAAGATTGGTGTTAGTGCCTATTTTTTTTCTTGATGTAATGGCAGATTAGAGGGTGATGCAGTAAAAAAAACCAAGCCTGACCACTTTTTTTAACATCTTGGTGATCAGGACATCTCTGGCTGGGCTTGAATCACTGACCTCCATTTGAGAAATGAACACGCTAATCACTATGCCATTCAGTCCTTACTGAGACATAATTTGATAAATGTGGAAAATTATGCACAATGATTTGTTGTATACAATTTCATTATGGGGGAAGATCTATTTATCTTCTATTTTTCTTCTGTCTTATGTGTAGCAGATCAGATTATGTTTTGAAGAGAAATCTTTGAAATTTTACATTTTAAAAAAATTTACCAGGTTACTTCTTTGGTTAAGATGTTGAGCTGTGACGACCCAGGTGCTAGTAAGAATGCGTGTTATGCTCTTAGCTGCCTGGCAGCCAGTGTAGAAGGTCATGACCATCTACTGACCAATTCCCACTGTGGAGTTGTGGTCTGCAGTTTGTCTCAGCTACTAAATGCAGAGGATTCTGAAACTGGGTGGTTTGCAGCCATGTAAGTGAGCATTTTATGATGAATCTTATGATTCTTATCATTTTATTATGAATTTTATGATTCTTAGAGTCTGAAATTCAGAGATTTTGTGTTAGGTCTTTAACTCTCCCCGTGCCTTTCGTCGCTAAGACAGCGGTTTCGGTTTCTCATGTGGTGCCTTTAGTCGGTCTAGTGATTTTTGGTTTGTTTCATTAAAAACCCAGTGTAACGTTTAGATTGTAAATGTTTAGCGCATACCCCATGACCTTTTTCAAAATGGCTGAAAAGTGCTTAGTTGTGAAGGAGAAAATTGAAGTTTTCTGCAAGAAATTTCAATTTTTGGTGATGTAGATAGGGGTATGGACATGCCCTGTGACCAGACCACTGTTCTTGAATGTATCCCAAGTAGATCTAGACATATTAGATGATGGGAGAAGTAGTTAGAAGGTTATTTCAGACATTATTCTACCGATAATGCAACATTGAATCACAATACGACATCAACAGGTAGATCTACACATCTCAGATGGTACGTATTGTACCTCTAGACCTATCCGATGGTGAGCTGGGCACAGTCATTGTCTGAAAACATCACATTACTTCTTTTTTCCTGAAAAACTCTGCATTTATGAAATCTTCATACATTTAGTTATATTTTGAAACAATAAGTACGCAGAAGTACATGGAAATACTGTGTTTCATTCAATTTTACACCTATACCCCCTATACATATCAAGACCCGCGCTTTTAATCTGGCACCCAACTGAAAGTCTGTTTTTCTTCCTGAGGCACAGAAAGAGTTAAGCAAAAGTAATTTATTGTTAATTTTGTTCTGTCTTTAAATCCAAAGCAGTTTTACAGATTGTTTGATTGGAACAGATAGCTAACAGTTGCTGATCAAGATATTTTCCAAATGTTCAGAAAACAATGAGTATCAAAATGAGGTAAGAGTAATCAAGGCAGACAAGTCTGAGGTGGTCAAGACCCTATTGTGAAAGTGATGTAAGAGTAATCAAGGCAGACAAGTCTGAGGTGGTCAAGACCCTGTTGTGAAAGTGATGTAAGAGTAATCAAGGCAGACAAATCTGAGGTGATCAAGACCCTGTTGTGCTTCTCCTTGTTACTTCTTGTAATATGCTTAGCTTGGCTTATAGAGTAGAGCTCCTTATGGTCCTCAAGGTGGTGGAGTCCGCCAAGTTTACTTACTGATCTTCAAGCAAGCCACCATAATCTTGCTTCCAGTCCGACATGGTATTTTTGCTCCAACATCTTTGTGACATAAGCAGCTGAGAACATCCTCTTCACAGTTTCAAGGAAATAAAATGGTAGACATCTGGCTTCTAGTTGTTTTTTCATATTTGATCACTACATCCTGACAAATATGATAAGGATGGATGTTTTACCCATAGTGTAAAGCCTTCTTGGAAGCCTGCATGTTTAGATCCATTCCTAGAAGTAAAGGGAGCCACTATAGCGCATTCTTCATCTAGATGCTTGTCTATTACTGGTTCCCCATAACATCCTCATTTTCATTTCATTTCTTCAATCCAGCAGCCACCTGAGCTTGTGCTCTTCAGTTTGAAGCAATGATATCAGGTTTGATATAATGTGTTCTCAGTATCCGGGTATTCAGGCGGGTATTCCTGTCGTAAGTCTTTGAGTCCTGGGCATTCAAAGAGATGGTGTGTGACTGTTTCTAATATTCTCTTTCAAATGTTTCTGTTGTGTGTGTGTGTGGAGATTTTGACCACAACCTTGTGCCCCTCTAAGTTACTCCAAGTGTATTGCTTGCCCGTCAGAAGGTCTCCAGTTCAATTTCATACTTAGGCAGAATTTTTTCTGACTGACTGGCACTGAGGTTCACCCAGCCTTGAAAAATGGGTATCTGGGGGCTTCCCTAGGAAAACAAAGACAGCAAGGTCAGGTGCTGGTGTCCTTACCTCAAATACTGTAGTGGCCCAGAAATGTGAAGACACAAACACTTCACAGCCTTAAGACAAGCAAGTGCCTTTTTCTTGATTTTAGTCCCACATCTTAGGAATGCAAAAATCACAGTAAAGAAACATGATTGTCAGTGCCAGTTGTACACTGCTGGTGAGATTCTTCGGATGCCGTGCATGGAGTGAAACTCCTCCTGGCCAATGAAGAAAACACAAAAAAGAAATTAGGGTTGCCGTGTGGTGCCAACATGAAAAGGTGATGGACAGGATAAAGTGAAGCTTAGTCAGTATGTCCAGTGGTCTCACGGCGAGAGCTACTCATACCACGGCACCTCTGCTCTAGAGGTCGGCCATGTCCGATATACACCCATACTGGTGAAATATGCCAAAACCGACTTAAACCAGTGGTGAAACTTGATGGCTGCTCATGCCACAGTACCTCCGTTCTAGAGGTCAGTCACATCCTAAACATGCCCATGCTAGAATAATGTGCCTAAACTGGCTCAACCCAGGGGTGAAACTTACTAGTGGCGAGGATTCGTCCTCCTGGACAAAAGTTCCATCCTGGTCACAACTAGGAAGGGGAGCGGCCACAACCACAAAATGCCGAAGTCGGAGACACTGGACTATGCATATCATAATCACGCTGAGGTTTTCCAGTGAGAAAGTCCAATCCTGGACTGGATGGGCAACCATCTCTCACCCGGTGGGGATACATGGGTATCCCAAAACACGTCAAGGTTTTCTGATGAGAAAGTCCAACTGTAGACTGTATGGGCAACCACCTCTCACCCAGCGGGGATATACTGATATCCAAAACACGTCGAGGTTTTCCGATGAGAAAGTCTAACTCTAGATTAAATTGGTGCAATGAAAACCACGGTGTCACACATTCCCGCTTCTGAGACCCACCAAGAATACAGGCTCAAGCCCTGCGATACTCTGAACCTCTTGTGGTCCTCTTGTGGATCTCATGTGGTCCTTTCGGGGACTACAGGACCTATCAAGGACCACAGGAGTAAATTCAGGAGGATCACAGGGTGGTCTTGTGGTAGAAGCAAACGAAGAGGAAGAAGAAGTGTCAGTTGTATATATAGCTTGTAGTGCATGAATGAAGAAGTTTAGGATTTCTGTTATTGTTCTTTCTAGCGAGTATCTTTTGTCCTCTTTTTCATGATTTCAGGACACTTAGAACACTGGCTAGTCGACCAAAAGGATGCATAAAACTCAGAGAATTTCCTCTTTTGCAATCAACATTAAAGGTAATATTGTATATCCCTACCTATCATATTGGCATATTTAAAGTATATATGGTATACATATTAACATATTTGGTATATGTTTTTGAGATCATATAGTAGTGTGTTGTGTTGCATGAAATTCTTTACATAGAAAGGTAACTAGTTTTATCTGTAATGTTGTATTACTTTTTATTCATTCATGTGGCATATCCTTTCCAGAATGTTCCTCTCACAGCCTCCCTGAATGCAGTATGTCTTTCAGTGACACATTCAGACTTTCTGTGATGTCCTGAGTCCATCTGCAAGGTCATCCTTTTTCTCTTTTGCTGGGCACTGTGCCTTCTACTATCAACCTCTCCAAGCTATTGTGTCTCTTCTATTGCTGTAATGACATATTAACTTCTATTACATTAATGATATGTTACCTTATATTAGTGTATTGATGCCTTACCAAGACTTTGTAGCCCAGAAATTTTTAGATTAATTTATTTGGTAATGTTACCTGAAGCAATATAAAGTTAGATAGAGGTGTATGGTGTAGTTTTACAAAGTGGTACAGGGAGTGAGTAAAGTGAGAAAAAATGAATAGAAAGTATGAAAATGTATAAATGAAAAACATACAGCATCCGATATTTCAGCATGAGCCTTTTTTTGAGGATTACATGCACAACGAGACAAAAACAAATAACTAAACAAAGAGCTTACCTTAATAATAAGTAAAACTACACCATACACCTCTATCTAACTTTATTATTTAAACCAGTTTTACTGCAGTCGCTGTCCCTTTTACCTGAAACAACTAATGTTAGAAATAACTGGATTCATCTTTATAGAAAGTTGAACAGATTGAAGATGTCAATGCTGACCTAAAGGAGGAAGTGCATATCACATTAGAAATACTCAGATGTCTTGATCCGCCAGATGCCCCTTCAGTAACAGGTAATAGTTGGTATATTATATGGTTTTTTCCTTTAGTGTTTGTTATGTTAAAGGACCTTAGCTGTAAGTTACTGATGATTATGGTAAAGTGTTTTCCTGCTATGCATAAATAATGATGAAACATTTTTCTTTAACGGCACAATGTGATGAATATAGTGGAAATCATGGATTGGATTAGAAAATGGTACCTAATAAAAAAATTGAATAGAGAATATCAAATATCAGTAACTTCACCCTTCTTAAATTTCAGTTCTTTCTCCAAGATTATGCAGTGTTAGCTGGAATAAAGTAACACCTAAATATGGCTTTGATGTTCGCTACCAGTTGTTTGAAGGTATCTTGTATACACTGTTATAGAAATTTTGAGAGATGAAATGTGGCAGTGGTGAATCAGGTACTGTGAATTGAATGTGAGTGAAGGTGTGTGGTTCAGATTTACCAACAAAAAAAAATGGTAAGATTTAGTGAGAAAGGAAAAGAAAAAAAGATAAGACAAAGAAAAAGGCAATTAGAGATAACAAGCACAATGAATCAAAGATAGCTGTGCTATCATGATGGTGTTGTCGTGAGTCCAAAAAACCAAAGCTGACCAAGCTCTGTTCCTGAGAGGTAGACTGAAGTGAAGTCGACTTGAACTTAATTTGACTTGAATCACTTTAAACTCTTTGGGCTGTGGTTGAAGATGAAGAATAGAGACTTGGACTTGACTTGGTGATTTGATATTTTTACTCATTTGACTCGACACCTATATCTAGTTCACTTACTTTCTGAAGTGCAATGTAAGGAAGACAACTCATGCTTCAATAATGATATTGCTTTGTGTGCGATCAGACATCTTATATATATATATCCTTCCCATGGCTTCACATAGGGCTCACAAGGTAGTTCGCCAAGTTTTCCTGTTTTCAGTGAGCTTTTCAGCCTCAAGGGATTTTATGCCTACTAAACTGGCCTCTCTTAAAATGTCCACTTTAGAGTTTCACGTTGGTGGCTTATTTTTCTTCGGCCTGTTATGTTCCACTTGATAGCTTGTTTTGGGATTCTCTGACTGTTTCTTCTCATTACATCAGACATCATCATCATCAGGTGCCGTGCCGACTGGCATTGGCTGTTATGCTTCTGCAGAGTACACAATCCTTCATGCAGGCCATCAGCTCAGTTGGTGATCTCCTCTCACACCATCCCGTCAGACTGTCCAGTATCATTTCTCTTGGTCTTCCTCTTGATCTTCTTCCTTCTATTTTTCCTGTTGTTATAATATTTTCTATGCCCCTTCTTCTCATTGCATGTCCTATGAAAGTACATTATCTCTCTCTTATCTTTTTGACAATATTTTTTGTCTCTCCAGCTCTTCTCATACATTCTTCATTAGTTATTTTTGCTGTCCAGGGGATTCGCAACATTCTTCTAATAAACCACATTTCTGCTGCTTCCAATGATTTTTGTGCAGACCTGCCTATTGTCCACGATTTACTTCCATATAACAAGATAGGTTATCATAGACATAGACCTGTCTAATTTGAATCTACAGTCTGTTCAGTTTTGCCTTGTGCATATCATTATTTCATAATCTGTTTATTGTAGACAGAGTGATAGCAAGAAATGAGTGCAGATTACTTACTAAGTGCTGGTGCAAAGGCACCAGTGAAATGGACTTATATGACTAGCCATTGACATGGTAATAATATGTCAGTAACATGTTAAAAGTATCACATGCATCTCATAAAGTGAAAAAAGATAACTGGATTTGTGTAACAAATAGTACAGGAGGGGTGCTTATGTGCTTTTAGCCTTACAGTATTTGTTCCATATGTGTTGAGGGAACTGACAGTGAAGAAATTTTGAAACTAAAAATGAGTCTAATGGATGCTGATAGTGAATGGAAGATTACTATTGCCTTCCTAATAGATCTTATTTTGGATTAATTTTGTATTCCTACTAGATTTTATTACAGTTTTACGTAAAAATGAGTAAATTACTGCTGAGATATATGATAAAGTGAAGAATAAACTACATATACATGTGACTTTTATTTACTTTACTTTCACAATTTCCAACCCCTTGTACATGCTATAGTAAATGTGTTTTGCCTCAGACTTTAGACTTGACTTGAACTGCTTTGCAAGGACTTGGAACTTGAGACTTGAGACTTGAAGTTTGTGATCTGAGATGTGTCAGAAATGACTGCATCTATGCTCTATTCCCATCTCCTTGCGATAGTACAGGTTGATGTGTTACTTCAGTATATCTAACAGGGTGGGTGGGTGGGTGTTTTTTTTCTTTTTTTTAAAATGAGTAGAAAAAAAAATGTTATGAAAGCTTAGATTTATAACATAAAATTTATTTTTATTACATAGGACACCTGGTCATAATTTGGTGGATCAAATAGAAATCCAGAAGATTTAGGAAGTAAATTATTGCAAACATTTGAACAATTTGCAGGAATAGGTGGGAGTAGCTTTGAAATTATATATACAAATTTTTCTTTTTGTTCATTTGTTTGTTTGTTTGCTTATTTATTTGTTTGTTTGTTTCTTTCTTTTATTTCTTTTGGTTTTTACTGTTGTGTTAATGCACAAATTTTAACTGATGATGCCTTCAGGTACAAAATGTGTTTACAGTGGTCCAGATTTGCAGTGTGAGGTGAACTCACTTTCACCGAACACGGCATACAGTTTCAAAGTCCAGGCATTTACTGAGGTTGAGGAAACTGCTTTTAGCGAGCCTACGGTGGTCACAACTGAAGAGGACAGTAAGTAGCAAATGTGTACCACTTTTGTGGATTTTGTTAAAGCTAGTTGGTGTTGTCATCAAGTGAAGCAGTTTCTTCCTTTTTCTATTGGAAAAATGCCTCTGCAGGGAGGGTGACCACATTTTCTCTTCTGAAGAGCTTTCGTGGCTTCAACTAATGGGGTTCAATTGTTAAGCCAGTCAGCTGTGACAAGTCTAACGTGGCTTTACTGTCCAGAGCATGCAGGAGTACATGGCAGTGATGTGGCTGACAGACTTGCTGGACGGGCTAAAATAAATGACAGACTGTCAGTGGAAAAGGGGGACATTGCTAGGGCTGTACTGGACAGACTGCTGGAAAATGAAGAGCGGGAATGGACAAACAATGTAGCTGTTAGGAGACTGCTGGAGCTAGGACAAATTAAAGGTGCTGGGAGGAAATTCGAACTGTGTGACGGACAACATATTGTAAACAACTAACGTTTGACAGGAACTATTAGCAAACATACTCTTGGATGGATGCTGCAGTATGCGGCAGAGCATATATGGGGTTGTCTCGAATGCAGTGAAGCAGGAGTCTGAATTTTGAACTTTGAGATTTGAACTTTCATGGCATCAGTATTGCATTTTAAGCAGCATATGAAATGGAGAAGATGAGCTACACATAAACTTGCATGGTATCTGATGATGATGATGAGGAGGAGAAGCAGGAGGAATAATATATTTCATTCAGGTGGTGTCCTGCCCAGTATTTAGGTAATGCTTCTGCCAAAGAAATCACAGAAGGGCCTCAACAAGAGGTAAACTGCTGACAGCATTTCTGCAGCACCAGACTTTCTGTCCAGTGCCATCACTGAACTTTTTTTTTATTTTATTCCTTTGAAATCCCAAAACATTTTCAGGTTTGCAGAACAGTTCTTTACATATTACATGTGTCGTATTAGATTTCACAGTATTTTACTTTTAATGGATTTGTATCAAGTTTTATATCTTCAGTAGTAATTATCACAGAGATGAACCATAAAATGCATGACTAGTGTTGATTGTGTGGAAGTGTACCATAGCCATTTGTTTGCTATGGTGTGTTCTGGCAGATGGTGGAGACTAGGTGGTTGCTTCTTAAGTCCAAGGTTCTGTTCTCAATTACTGTCTTACAGTTTTTTTTCTTTTTTTTAAAAAAATTTAAAATGCTTGTTAATTTTTCTAGACTAATCGTCCTTACTCTTGTTTGCTAATTTTTCTAATCTTTCCTGTTCTGTTCCTAACTTTATTTGAATATAATAACTCATTTTCTCATTTTTTGTTGTTGTTGGAAACATTAAAACATATATTAAACTAACACTTTAGGCTGTGTAAAGTATTTTCTTTATAGTCACATCTTTTTTTCTCATTGATGAGCATGTTATATTGATGACATTTGAAGGTAAAAAGAAAAGTGTAATTTTTGTAAGCAAATCCTTATGTACCTATTTTTTGGGGTCTTTTACATAATTTTTTCACCATTATTTTGTTGTTCTGTAATAAAAGAATAAGAAAAAAAATGTGCTAATTAGATTAATAGTACAGTCTTTGTCATAGGTAAATATGTGGCAGATTTCTTTTATAAACATAAATATCAAATTTTGGCCACAGTTCCGGAAGCTCCTCAGAATGTTAGAATCCTCGGAACAACCCCCACGCAGCTCAAAGTTGGATGGAATCCTCCTGAGAATTTTAATGGGATTTCCAAAGGTTATTATGTTTATCAAGGTGAGTATATATGTGTATATATATATATATAAATATGGGACTGTCTTATAGATGGATACTAGTTGGAGCCATGCAGGGTGGCATGGGTGGTCATCCTCCTCTACAAATCTCAGTCCCTTGACATTTCTGAGTAACTCTGATGCTGATTATTTTCCATGTCACAGTGTCAGGCCTTATAACATCTTTTCCCCTCTGCCTTCAGTTTTGCCCATATTATGTTGTTTTTCCAGTTTCTCTCTTTTTCATCACATGCGCCAAAATGATGAATGGCTTTTTTCTTATCTTTGTTATTATATCATGTTTTTCATTAGCTTGTTTCAGACACTGCTCATTAATTATCTTTGCTGTGCATGGGATTCTCAATATTCTTCTCAAGAATCACACCTCTGATGGCTCCAATGATTTATTTATTCGTCTGCCAGTAGGCCATGGTTCACAATGGTATAGCAAAATAGGTTCACTATAGCACTGTAATAGGTTCATTATAGCACTGTAATACTTTCTTTCTCACATTCATTGACAATGACTTATTGCACATTATATTAGAGTATGTTGGCTTGATGATTCACATTTCATTTTGGTACTGCTGATTGATAAAAATTGTTAACTTACAATAAGTTACCACTCATTGTTAAAAAAAAAACAACCTGATAGCACGTTACTGCATATTTCTAAAAATGATTCATTTGTATAACCTGTGTTGCTGCATAGTGCTAAAATGATTGCTTTTGTTATAAGTTATACAGAAAGTTATACACACGTCAACAAAAGAAATCTTTGGACTTATTTAGAATGGAGTGCATTTAATGTTGCAAAGTGTAGTATGATGTTTAAGCTTAATGGAACAGTTAATTAGTATAAACTGTATGTGCTGGGCTCCAGAAAATCCACATGTTTATGTTGAAAAAGCAATCAATATATCTGTGGACTGTCATCAAGAGGTGTCTAATTGGACCATTCTTTTTGGAAAGTGCTGTTACTGGTCAGGATTACCTACATTTGCTCCAAACATCCATTTTACTTGCCATTTGTGCTTGTTATAAGAATGAATGATTTCACTTCCAACAGGATGATCCATCACCACACTACCAGTGAGTTGCGAGATCATACTTTGATGATAGTTTTCCAGGACAATGGATAGGAAAGAGAAACAGTTGAGTTCTCACTCCCCCCCCCCCCACTTTCTGATTTAACACCCCTGGACTTCTGCCTGTGGGGAGACCTTAAAGAATGTTTTTTTTATCAGAGAAGACCAGATACACTGGCATCACTTCAGGAAGAAAATGAAATAGCCTGCGTATCAGCCTCATTATAAACTTTGAGTATTGTTGCTGAAGCAGTAGTTCGCTGCACTCAGAAGAGTTTGGACACTCTTGGGGCAACTTTGAGCGCCTGTTGTAATTGTTGAAATCTTAAGTGACCTATATTCATCTGTTTATGCATGCATAAGTTTAGTATTACATCATTCATGTAGCTTTTTATTGTTTTGAAGCATGCTTACATCATTTTGGATCCCTCTGTATGTGACAAAATATTCCTAGTAAGCCTACCTTCATAATTTTAACATTACAACACCAGTATGAAATAGATTATAATATAAATTCACTTTACATTATCAGTCGTTTTTTTAACTGAAGATGTAACCTGCATATGTTTATGCTTTGTTATACAAGACTGACCTTCTTATATCATAGACTGACCTTCTTATATCATAGACCGACTTGCTTATATCATTTCCATATTGTTTGTTTTTAGGAAAGACATTGGTGGAACACACTGCAGAACTGTCTGCTATAATCTCAGGTCTTACAGCTAATACATCTTATGAAATCCAGGTAGTTTGTTGTCTCTTTTTTTTTTTTTTAATTATGAAAGAAAGGTAAAAATTGTGAGAAAACTTCATAATTTTGAAGACATAGTGATCACAATAACCCACAATTACTGGTAAATAACTGATAAAAGAAGAGAAAAACCAAAACTTTTGAAGGTTGCAGATTACTACAAGTGATTTGTATTAACATAAACGTAGTAAAAAGTGGCCAGAGAAATCAGTTGGAGGATAACTGGGCCAGTAGGTTGATGATGCTCAATATGCTTGGAAGAGGATCAACCAGTTTTGACTTTGTTTCAGTGTGTGAGCATTCTGGAAATATTAAATCTCTCTACAAATAAGGTAAAATTTTATATGAACATTTACTTTTCGATGTTGCTTGTAAAGTGTATTTAATTTTACATTAAAAAAAAAAGTATAAACTAGCCAGTATTGCATTGACAGAACCAGTATTTCATAAAGTTCTTCATGCAAGATGAAAGACAGGTACATCTGTAGCAGTTTTTAAAAAATCTCAACACAGTCACTACTAAGACAACAGCCATGTAGACAATGAGAAATTAAACTGTCATGAAAAATGTTGATGGTTTTATGGCAGTAGCTGGTGTGAAATTGGCTGTAAAATTTTAAAACTTGTTTGAAAGTTGAAAATGTTTATGAAAGCAGTTTCTGTAAGTAGGTTGTTGTGCAGTGTTCATGAAAGTTCTTCGATATTTTTGACAATATGCATATTTTCAGAGTTCGCAATTCCGTGGAAACCATCATTTAATCATTCAACACTGTTCTGTGTTCTGCCTCCCCTAAGGATTTATCACATGAAGTTTGAAGTTCAAAATTCAGACTCTGGCTTCACTGCATTTGGGACAACTCCATATATGTTTCACCTCATGCCACAGCATCAATCCAAGAATATTTTTGCTAATATTTTCTGTCAAATATTGTTTGTTTACAATGTGTTTTCGGGTGTCTGAGTGGTGAAGTGGTTAGGACACTGGTCTCTCATGGCGAAGGTGGGGGGTTCAAATCCAGCCGGCGGCACCCCAGTCACCCAGCTGTAGAAATGGGTACCCAACTTCTTCTGGAGTTGGGGAAGGAAAGGCAGCCGGGCGTGATACTGACCATATCACCCTCTAGTGTGCTGACAGGTCAAGGAAAATATGGGCACTAACACCATATCCCTATGTGCCTCCAAGGCATAACAGGGTCACCTTTACCTTTACAATGTGTTTTCTGCCACACAGTTTGGATTGCCTGCCAACACCTTTAGTTTATCCTAGCTCCAGCAATCTCTACATTGTTCTTCCATTCCTGCTCTTCATTTTCCAGCAGTCTGTCCAGTACAGCTTTAGCAGTGTCTCTCTTGTCTATTGTCAGTCTGCCATTTATTTTAGCCTGTCCAGCAATTCTATCTGCCACATCATTGCTATGTACTCTCACATGACCTGGACAGTAAAGCCATATTAGGCTTGTCACAGTTGACTGGGTTAACAGATGAACCCTTTCTTTTCGAAGCAATTTCTTCTCAGTTTTATGAAACATACTCTGTGAAACTGTCACAATGACACCATTAACAACATCATGGGCAACTAGCCATTCCGTGTGCTGTGGAAAGCCCTCTGTGGCCATTAACCTAATCGCTCCCAACACTTTCCTGGCTTTTTGTATTGCATTGTCCACATGATGTGCAAAGGACAATGAATGATCAAATGCAATCCCTAGACACCTCATAACATGTGTTCTCTTAAAATCTTGCCCTTGACACTTCATAATTGGAACTTCAGATTCTGTTATTTAATGAGCACCACAGGATGCTGGCTTTTTCTGGATTTGTCACACCAGCTTGTTATCTGATCTACCCTGCTCTGTACCCTTGAGGGTAATTCCTCTCCACACCTCCCATGCTCATATCACGCCCTTTCCATGTTCAATCCCTCATATCCAAAATGATCTGTCATCTTTTCCTTTTCATACCTCTAGGTTTGTGCAGCTACGTCAAAAGGCAAAGGGCCCCGAGCATCATGCACAGGCACAACAGCAGAACTGGGGGCCCATGCCCCAAGTAAGCCACATGTCCAGGTCCTTGGCAGAAATGAAGTTCATGTGTCATGGGATCCACCTGAAGTTCCTTTGGGTCGAATCACACGTTATGATGTCAGCATGAATGGGAAGATCATTTATTCAGGTTGGTATGTCTTTACATTCGTCCTCGCACCACTTCCAGTTAGGAGGTTCCTGCTAGTGCTACAGATCTGCATGTTTGTGGACTTTTTCATAAGTGCAATAATAGTAACCCTTTAACTTGTACTATTCAGTTTGACATAACTTTAATAACGTTAAGCTAGATTTTATGTTTAAGTTATATTCTGGTTGCCACATGTTAACTCTTAGACTAGCATGAATCATTTCCATGCTCTCTTAGCTCTTTACTTATTAATTTAAGCTATTATAGTTTTTGTTTTAGTTCCTTTATAGTTTTGACTATCCATTCATTCATTCAGCTTTCTGAGCCATTGTGACTCATTGCTGCAGACAAGACTTGTCTTCATTTCCTCTCTGTTCTTAGTCTTTTCCTGCCAGTTGTCTACTCTGAGGACTAATAGGTCTTCTTCCAGGTTGTCACGCTGCCTTTGTCTTGGTCTGGCTCTTGGTTTGTCTTCATTTATAATTTCTATATAAGCCCTTTATGTCTGATCTTGTCCATCTTCTCCAAGTGTATTAACCATCTCAATCTGTCTGTCTATAATTTTGACTGTAGTTCCAATAAATATTATAGTTTTGATTTTAATTGCAATAAAATATTGTAATTTTGATTTCAGTTTCAGAGCGCATAAAAATGATGCTTGTGAAAAAAAATAATTGATTTTTTTTTTTTTTCACAATCAGGGACTGAACTGAGTTATGGAGCTCATAGGCTAACCCCAGACACAGAATACAGTTTTGTTGTGACAGCTCTGACAAATGAAGGGAAGTTTGATAGCAAAACCACCAAGAAAAAAACAGCAAAAGATGAATGTAAGTTTAATCTATTGACCCTTACAGTTTTTAATATTCTTCCAAATGGTATTTTTGTTTCCCAGTTTTGTTAAAATGGCCAAAAACAAAGGAAAATCATCATGACAGATGTTTAAGTAGAATACCAAATGTGACAAGAAGAAAGAAACCAAACAAGAAATGACACCACCAGGGTAAAAGTTCAAGTAATACCAGTATTACACTACATTAAGATAAAACAAGTCAAATGATTTGGCCATGTTACACAGCTACTGCTAGAGAGTATACAACAGAAAATGTTCACACTAAGATTTGTAGGTAACTGGAAGAGGCCACCTAAACAAGAGATGGAGGGAGGACATTACAAAAACCTTAAATATCCCATCATGTGAAACAAATTGCTGAGCTCTATCAAGACGTCTGTCTGCCCCTCAGCACCGAAAGGTATATGAGGAAGTAGACAAGACAGGTTTTATCATTTCTCTCTGAACTGTTATGTTTTAGTTGGATGATTGATCATAATTCTTGAATGTTTTTCTTTTTTTTTTTATCCTTGAAAATATGTAGAACTAGTCTTCTGCTGTTTGTGTTTTTTTTTTTTTTCACATATTCCACTATTTATAAACCAGTCCATTCATTTTTTTTCTTCTACAGTATTCATTAGTTTGAATGTATTTGACTGGACTGTGCAAGACAATTGCAATTTATTGTTACTGTGGTTGATTTTACCAATCTGATACTGGTAGAGTCAGTCATGGAGTGAGCTGCTGAACTAAGTGATTCTTAGCAAATTCCACGAATAGACAAGACTTACTTGAACAGAACTGTAAATTAATACCAGTAGAGTCATATTACCATTGTATATGTCTTATACATTAATAAGCTAGACTGAGGTATATAGTTCAGTTTTACAAAAAAAAAAAAAAAGATAGAAAGAGCGAGGAAATACACCACAGTCTATCTGTAGTACTAGAATTTTTTTTTTTATTCTTTGTTTATGGACAAAGATAAAGAGGCTGACCACATGAAACTCTGAAGAGAACATTGTTGAGAGATGTTAAATTAGTGGGCATAAGATCCCTTCATGAAGTTGAAAAAAAAAAAAAAAACTCGCCAAAACAGAAAAAAAAACATGGCAAACTACAGCGTGAGCCCTATGTGATGTTTAATGGCACAGGAATGATGCAGGATGTATGGTTTATTACTAGAACCAGTTTTACTGCAGTCATCATTTCTTTTATATAATTATCTAACATTACTTTCTGAACAGTTTCATAAATGTGGAAATAAAAGGTAAAGTTAACCCTGTCATAATATAGAAGTATCTGAAGGGTATGTTGTAAGTCCATAAATTTTCCTGTCTTGGTGGTAGTGTTGTGGTGCACTGTCTTGTTGGAAGTGAAATCATTCATTCCTGTATAGTGAGCACAAATGGCAGGTAAAATGGATGTTTGAAGCAAGTGTAAGTAATTTTGACTGGTTACAGTACCTTTCAAACAGAGTGGTCCAGTTAAGGCCTCTTGATGACAGTCAAGGCTGTTTCTGTTGGGTCATTACAGTTTGATGTGGTCAATATCTACAGGCCTAGTCTTCTTTTCCCCACCTCTAGAAGGACCCAGATATCCATGTCCACAAAAGGATGACTGAGGTACTAATACTACATTAGAGCCACAAACCTTCACCATGACGAGTGAATGCATTAAACGTTTCACACAAACCTTCACCATGACAAGTGAGTGCATTAAACATTTCACACAAACCTTCACCATGACAAGTGAGTGCATTAAACATTTCACACAAACCTTCACCATGACAAGTGAGTGGATTAAACATTTCACACAAACCTTCACCATGACAAGTGAGTGGATTAAACACTTCACACAAACCTTCACCATGACAAGTGAGTGGATTAAACACTTCACACAAACCTTCACCATGATGAGTGAGTGCATTAAACACTTCACACAAACCTTCACCATGACAAGTGAGTGCATTAAACACTTCACTACCCTGGCTCAGTGCCAGTGGTTTGTATGCATTATCATCTTTCTGTTTTTTTCATCATTTTTAAAAATTAATTGTGCATATTGCATTTTAAAAAAACCTAACAGTTGACATAGATCGGCCTCCTCTGTATCAACCACCAAAAAGAGAAGATGAACCTCAGAAATCTGCAACGCAAAAGAAAATGAAGACATCAGGTGAAATCAGGTCAAGCAGGGTTCAAAGTGCAAAGGTAGATGTGAAGTGAATAAAATTGGATGTTTCTTGTTTTAATGTGTATAGTTTCAGAAACTAGCAAGTTGTGCATTCTGTCAAGGCAGTGCATTAATAAGTGTTGACACTTTATTAATAAACAATATATAAGTTTCATAAGCCATAGACTTCATAATGAAAAAATGCTGCACAGGTAACACAGGTATTGATTAGGTACATGGGACCCAACTAGAAGATCTTGATTTTGCAGATGACATAACTTATCAGTGACAATGTGAATTTAATTCAAGAAAAAAGAGATACCCTGTCTTCACTGGCTAGGAAAATAGGACTTGAAATTAACAAGGAAAAAAACAAAAATAATGAAACTTCCTATTAATCAAAAAAGGAAAAATATACATAGAAGGGACAGCTGTTGAAGAAGTCAACCAGTTTGTATACCTTGGCAGCTACATAGACCAGGATGGTGACACCAGAAAGGAAGTTAGAATTAGAATTGCAAAAGCAGCATTGACCTTCAAGAATCTTGAGAACATAAGGCACTCAAAAGTTATAAGCACAAAAACCAAGTTAAGACTATTAAATTCAAATGTAATATCCGCCCTCATTTATGCATGCAAAAGCTGGAAAACGACTAAAGAAACAGACAAGAAATTAGACACTTTTGAAAACAGATGTCTAAGAAAGTGGAATGAATTCAAGAACAATGCAGAGATAAGACAGATGAGCAAACAACAATCTGTTTCATGGGCAATCAGAAAAAGGAGATGGATATATATCAGTCGCATGATGAGAAGAGACAGTCAGAGAATCCCAAAACAAACTATCAAGTGGAACACAAAAAGCCGAAGGAAAAGCTAAAGAGGACATTGTTAAGAGAGGCTAGTTTAGTAGGGATAAAATCCCTTAATGAGGTTGAAAATCTCGCAGAAAACAGGAAAACTTGGCGAACTACCTTGCGAGCCCTATGTGACGTTTAATGGCATGGGAAGGATATAAGAAGATAAAATATAAGTTTCAAAGCACATACTTCATGGCCATGGATGTAAATGTGTAAATCTCATCACAAGATAAGCATCTGCTGTTGTAGGGATTTTCAGAGGTTCACTTCCAGCCTTGAAAGACAAGAATCTTAATAGGCTTAATATTAACTGTAAAATTTACTGATAAACATTTGCTAGGGAATTCCTTCCCAGCATAGACCATCTTGAGAGGATTTGACAAACTGGGACAAGATATCATTTTTTTTTTTTACTTTTGCTTAATAGTGAATTGTCTTTTTTCTTAATTCAGGGTAGCCAGGAACCTCGCAGTAATGATCATACTGTTTTAGGTATGTATTTTATATTCTGATTTTGAGTGTTAGCAACAGTTAAAAAAAATTTTTTTTTATGTGGGGGGGGGGAGGTGTGTGATGGTGTGTGTGTGTGTGTGTGGTTTAATGATAAGTTATGTATTCTTCATTTTTTTTTTTTTTTCAGTTTGAAATAAGTCTCTTTGAATGTCACATTATCAAAGATGGTTAAAAACTGGAAAGGTCTTGCAGTATTTCATTCTTGGAGTACAGATTGGGTGAGATTGATAATGACCTGTCCTATCATTCAGAGGGTTGTGAGTTTGAAACATGCTACCAGTACCTTCCAAGTGATCCATCTGTAGAACTTGTTGCCTAACATACAGTGTTTGAAAAGCAGCCTCCAAAAAAATGGAGAATATCTGTCTGTAGGTTAAGACTCACCGGATTGCACTGAGTAATGTGGACTGCCAGTACAGGATGGGAAAATAAGAATATTCACGCAAAGGTCGGTCCAGCAAATAAGAGGATATGCCCCGGTCCACATTAGGTGAATACAGAGAAAAAAATATTATCTTTTCTTAGTATGATATTCTTTTCTTAGTATGATATTCTTTTTTTAGTATGATATTCTTTTCTTAGTATGATATTCTTTTCTTAATATGATATTCTTTTCTTAGTATGATATTCTTTTCTTTGTATGATATTCTTTTCTTTGTATGATATTCTTTTCTTAGTATGATATTCTTTTATGAAATAACTGATGTTTTTTTATGGCAAAGATATCATTCATTTCAGCAGCCAAAAGTGCGGCAAGCTCATCTCATGTGAACATGCCTGCCGCCAAACTTGACAAGGATAAGGAAAATAATTCTCCTACGCCAAGTCCAGTTCAGGTATATTTGATCAAAACTTAGGGAAGAGGAGTATAAGGGAGAGGTGAGACTGGAGATTAAATGGAGCTTTCAGCATTCATTATTTGCAGTACAGTACTTGTGTAGGAGAAGTTTTTATCAAGTCCTGGCTCATTTTTCCAGCATTTCAGTTCTAGCTACTTTGTCTTTGATTTTTTTTTTTTTTTGTTATTCCTTTTTTTTTTCAAACATTTTTTTAATTACTTGTGATCTCTTTTTTTTTCCTTTTTTTAAAATATCCTTGGATGAAAGATAAGTACCCTAAGTAAGTTTCTCTTTATTTTTGTCAGTTTGAATAAGGGATTTTAACGTGAACCAGGTGAAAATAATTTGACTGTGTTAAAGATTATGTTGAGATAAGTGTGTTCTTAACACAGTTGATCACAGGGGAAAAGGTGCATTGTAAAAAACTTTATCTCTAGATGTTTTAATTTTGTAGAATTGTAATTTCGATGGCCTGCATGGTTTCCAGCAGGTTGTTAAAGGACCACAGAATTTGGGCCCAGAAGTTGTTTCAGTGTATTGGTGCTCGTGCTTCAGATTGTCTCGGCAAGGGCAGTTTCGGCGAATATTCTCCAGAGTTTGATTCAGTGGTTCTCAAAGTTTTTCAGACAGTGGCATTCTTGGCACATTAACATCTGTTATTAATGCAGGACATTCATGTGATTAACCATAAGTTTGTAGTATTTCACAGTTTACACTATGCTGACTGTATTTTAAAAATGTTATTACAGAGTATATTTTTATAGTAAGACATGACAAAAATGAAAAATTTGAGAGAGATTTAAAATTTTATTATGCAAGTGCCTTGTTTTCAAAGTGAAATGTGAGCCAGCTGGAAGACTGGATAAACATACCCTTAAATCATGTTCCACTGACTGAAGTATTGTTTGAATATTATACAAATATGAGAAATTTGTGCTGAAGTTTGAATGAAAGTATTTTTTTGTGTCAAGTTTTTGCTCTCAGAATATGATGACACACCTCTGGTTCTCTTGCAGCACATTAGTGTAACATGGCACACTGTTTAAGAGACATTGACTTAGATAACTTGTCTGCAAGTATTTTATTCTGTATTCTTACATCCTTCCCATGCCGTTAAACATCACATAGGGCTGACACGGTAGTTCGCCAAGTTTTCCTGTTTTTGGCAAGTTTTTCAACCTCATCAAGGGATTTTATGCCTACTAATTTGGCCTCTCTTAACAATGTCCTCTTTAGAGTTTCACATGGTTGACCTCTTTTCTGTATTGACAAAAGAAAATATTGTGAGTGTGTAGCCACATATTTTAATTATGCTCTCTCTTGAGAATTGAGAAAATTAGTGCTTAGATTTTGTCAGTTTTGTAGCATAGAATATTGTAGTAAAGTAAAAAAAAAAAAAGTAACAAAATCAACACCAATTTCTCCACAGAAAACAAAAGTGAGAGACATCAACACTGCCAGAGATCATGTACTTTCACGGACAAAGACTGAACTTCTTTCTTCACCATCTCGTAAAAGTTCATATTCTGCCTCATCCTTACATGAGCTGCCAAGCAGCAGTTCAGTACTAAAACTTCACACATCTCGTAGTAGCGAACATTTGAAGCCTTCACTTCCGGTAACCCTTAGTTATGTTTCAGTTCCTGGAGGAGATGACCAGAGTTTGATGCTCAATGCCACAGGTCCAGAAAGCACCATCTGCAAGACTTCAGTCCAGTCACCTTCATTTTATAATGGTGACGTTCCCTCATTACGGGTAGAACGATCCAGGACAAGCCTAACACAGAACAGTTTACGATCAAATAGGCTAAAACGACATGAAATATTAGATTCACCCAACAAGGTTAGATCTCATCACGCCTCAGATACAATTTATCAGCAGTCTCAGAATACACCAGATCTTATCTTAGCATTTTCTCCAAATGAGAAATCGTCTTTGCTGCCTAAACCAACTGCACCAAACCTGGATTATTTGAATGGAAGCAGAGTGGTCAATGGCATCTCAGGATCATCATCAGCCTCATTGTCTATGACCAGCCCAAGATTATCTGTAAACCATGAAGTAGAACATCAAAAGGAATCGTTACCATCAGACTATCTTATTCATCAAATGAAAAGGTAATTTGATGTGTCTCCTGTTCTTCATTTTAAAATATATTTATCCTCATTCATAAATGTCATTCAGCTGTTTGCATTTATGCAACAACCAGTGGCCTTTGATCTTTTCAAGGTTATATAAGATAATGATAAAAATTGCATGATTTGTAGAAAAAAATTTTAGCAACTGTTTTGTATTACTATTTCCTTCTCTTTCATTGGTCAGCGTTTAATTGCATGGGAAAAGTAACATTTAAGATTTTTTTCAAATATTTAAAGAACGTTTGTGAGAGCCAGATAATAATGACTTATATTAATGAATGTAATATCCGCCCTTATTTATGCATTGTGAAAGCTGAAAAATAACTAAAGAAATAGAAAACTGATTAGATGCATTTGAATCACTAAATAAGTTATTAAATGGGACACAACAGGACAAAGAAAAAGAGGTCAAACATGTGAAACTCTAAAAAGAACACTGTTGAGAAAGGCTAAATTCATGGATAAGGTAGAGAAACATGGTGAACTGCATTTTGATATCATGGACACAAAAAAGAACAAATATATCCATACTACAAGAACTTAATATTGAAGAAGGCTGGCTAGTAAAGAGGATTAAACAAAGAAAACTTAAATATTTTGGACACATTAAACATCACAATAATCTAGAGAAGACTGTATTGGAAGGGTACATAATGGGAAAAAGAAAGAGAGGAAGACCAAGGCGAAGATGGCTGCAAGACATTGTTGATGATCTGCAAATGGATGCATCAGCAGCACGGCATCTTGCTTACAACTGAGAGGCCTACAGGAGAGCTATTAGGGAGGCAAAGTTCCACTAGGGACATGCAAATGAATGAATCAGCCAGGACATTAAAGGACATATTGATGTTGAATGCAGAACATTTATGGGTATGTCCTGAGTGTAATAAAGCAGCTCCTATAGCCCAGCAACAGAGCTAGGTCGTATACGGTATCAAGCAACTCCTCTGTACCAGGTCTAGCCTGGCTAATGGGGCAGGGATCGTTATAGTTCCCGTCACGATGCATTTTTACTAAATTGGGGACTGAAAAAAAAAACCCCCACCATAACCAGCTCCGAAGCTGACATGATGGTGTGCTTCAGTGTCATCACTACATCACCTGCAAAGAACATCAATTCACAGCTTCAAAGAGATTGAAGAAGAAGGAGAAGAAGAAGGAGAAGAGATATATTATGTGACCATATATAATGAGCAGTAGCCTAAACCAAAATATGGACATTACTGTTGTAAACAGTGAACAGTAACTTATAATGTAAAAATTGTAAGAACAAACTTCACTTTTAAAACGAGGTAAGACAACAATGTGGTATTTCATTTTAGAAAAGTGAATGAATGCTATGCATGAAAAAAAAAACAAAAAAAAAAACAAAAATGTACTGGATTATTGAATAACTTAGATTATTAAATAACTCAGATTATTAAATAACTCAGAAAACAACATGACCTCAAGCAGGGGCCAGCTTAGAAGAATTTAATGTTTTAAAGTTTATATTTAAAATTTAAAAAAGGAAACAATGAATACGCTGCAGTATTTGTGCTGTATAATTTGCAGTCAGCCATAAAAGTCTTACTAGATACTTATCAGTGTTTGCAGTGTCATCTGGGGGGGGGGGGGGGTGGCAAGGGCAGGAATAAGTCCTAGTAGTCACATGGACAGGGGGTGGCAGGGGCAGGAATCAGTCCTAGGAGTCACATGAGGGGGGGGGGTGTGGCAGGGGCAGGAATCAGTCCTAGGAGTCACATTGGGGGGGGGGTTGCAGGGGCAAGAATCAGTCCTAGCAGTCACATTGGGGGAGGGGGTGGCAGGGGCAGGAATCAGTCCTAGCAGTCACATTGGGGGAGGGGGTGGCAGGGACAGGAATCAGTCTTAGGAGTCACATTGAGGAATGGGGTGGCAGGGGCAGGAATCAGTCCTAGGAGTCACATTGAGGAAGGGGGTGGCAGGGGCAGGAATCAGTCTTAGGAGTCACATTGAGGAAGGGGGTGGCAGGGGCAGGAATCAGTCTTAGGAGTCACATGAGTGGGGGGGGGCACCAAAGCTGAGCATTCTTTCTTTATTAGATCTGTTATTACTTCCTTGCAAATTGTTATAAATAAATGATCTACATAAGGAGATAGAACATTTACTTTCTTGACTTTGGGGGGAGGGAAGGGGTTTGTGAAGTCTGTTCTTGCTTTCCCTAGAGATCAACAGCTGTTGGTTCACCACTGAGTGTTTACATTCAGTCAGATGGTTGTCACTGCCAATGTGAAGTCTGTCTTACAACAAACATCTGCAGTACTTCTTATATTAGCCTGACTAAATTTAACAATATGTATATGTATCAATATGTATCAGTTTAACAGTATAATATGTATCAATGAGGAAAAACTGGAAGAAGTGGAGAGTTTTGAATATCTTGGATCACTACAAACTAATAATGGAGATACAATGAGGGAAGTTAAAAGGAGGACATCTCTTGCTCTTCAGAAAGTAAAACAAATAAAGAATCTGTGGAGAGGAGCAGACACAACCAGGGAAAAAGAAAGAGAGGAAGACCAAAACGAAGATGGCTGCAAGACATCGTTGACGATCTGCAAATGGATGCAGCAGCAGCAGTCCATCTTGCTCACAACCGAGAGGCCTACAGGAGTGCTGTTTGGGAGGCAAAGTTCTGCAAGGGACATGCAAATGAATGAATGAAATTTAACAAATGTCTTATTTCCCATTTTGTCCTTAAATGTATGTTACAGGAAGGATAGCAATGTGCAGTCCCAGCAGTCAGGTCTTTCCGTGGATCCTGCATACCAGACATTTATTCACAGAACAAACACCTTCATAAGGAGTCACAGGTTTCTAACAATACTTTTTTTTTCCAAATCTCATCAATCAGTCAAGTCTTTGCCACCATCATTCAATCATTCATGTATTTGTCACTGTCAGTCATTCATTCAAGTGTCTGTCTCTCTGAGAGAGACAAAGTCGCTAACATTTGCTTTTTGCTTTTAACGAGCCTCGGCAGCATATTTTAATTGTACCTTTTGAATTTCATTTTAATGAGCAAAGCTGGCTGTTGTGGCAAACAGTGCTTGTACAGTGTTGAACTATAACAGTATATTGGAAAGTTTACTGTTACGATGGTTTGATTCTCATATATTGGATATAATCCAGGTTAAAGTTAGTAATTTGACCAAATGTTTAACACCCTTGATTGATGTAACTATGGTTCGATTGAGTCTGAGACCTTGGGAAAAGTCTTGGGAAATAATGAATCTCACACTGACATGTTTTGTCAGTTAGTCAAGGTTAGAGACAGAAAGGTTATTTTCGGAATGTCCAGTGAGTTTTCGCCTGAAGGTCAGTAAACAATTAGGATCATGCTTTTTGTGTTTCTCGGGATGGAAACTTCGGGAAGTTTTAGGAAAAATATGGTAGGATATTTAAGGAGTGTGAAAGAAAGAAGATTATTATGATTATGATTCGAGATAGTTTCAAAGAATGATTTTTGTTGGGATGTTTTTAGGATTAGGATGATAGCTACAGAATGCTTGAGTTGCACTTGTTCTCAGTGAGATGGGATTGTGGTTAGGATTATGATTAGCTGGAAAATGGAATTTTCCCATCTTAAAGTGCAGTGTATTATTGATTTTGTTATGTAAGCTTGATTTGTGCAAAGAATGCTCCTCTTAAGGACAATGTCAGATTTTTCTGTTATGGCTTCTGTAAGAGTTATGTAGTTGGCAGTGACATTATCAAGTAGTTGTTTCCTGTCACTATTTGGTTGAACTAAAGAAATGTGAGATTAGTTCTTTTCGAAATTTTTGTTAGACCTTTGATCTAGAGATGTTCTGTGATGAGTGAGAGAATTCTGTGATCCTTTTTGACACAGTAAGTGTGTACCCTTATGTTGTACTACATTTTTTTTGTATGCTTGTTGCTTTTATGTAGTGTCAGAGAGTTGGGTTTTATCCCTTTCCATTTGGCAAACTAGTTCTTGCCGGAAAGTGGATTAGCCAGAAACTTTGTGCATTGTCAGTTGCCTCTCACCCTCACCTATCATCACTCATTTTTTTCATTAATAAAGTGAGAGTTTATGTTATTCACACTGGACTTATTCTTCACACTGCTCACGGTGTGTTGTCCTTGTTAGTATTTCTATAGCAGAAGTTTTGTGATAGTAATATAATCTTTATAAGTATTGCCGTGTCTGTAACTAGCAGTCACGGTAATAATAGACAGATGGACAGTACATGTATAAGTAGTGCACGTCTACAAAACGCAGACTGCCCTCCTGTTCACCCATGAAAGATGAATGCTATTGCGCCTTGCCACTATGTCAGTAGTGGATTAACCAATGATTGATACTGGCAAATACCAGTAAATTACTGATAAAAAAATATAGAAAAACTTAACATTCCTGGAGGTTTTGGTTATAGCAACTGGTTTATAGTATCAAAATACCTAGTCAAAAAAAAGCATAGCAACCCAAAACAAAGTAACTGAAAGGAATTTCATTGTTAAAGCACTTAAAGTATGTTAATGAAGTCAGTAGTCTGATTGGTTTAGTTTTATTTTATTTATTTTATGTCTTTGTAGATATGTCCAGTTTCATGCCACTTTTTCCCCTCAATGGTTCCCAGGCCTGCACTTGCAAAGACATATGCCACAAGTGTTCCAGTCCAGGTGACTGGATCTGCAGCTCATCCCTCATCTAGTGACAAGCTTGTGACATCTCATACACACAACAGGTTTGTGCCAATGCAGCTGAGAACTCAGCCCAACAACCTCACAGCCAGTCAGCTTCAGAGAGTAAACAGTGCACTGTCTGAAACTGGTTTAAGTATGCTATGTTTCTATGTTCTTTTTTTCTATTTGTCTGTTGTGATTGAGGCAAAAGTTCAGTTTTTTTAAGTGAACATGGTATCCTATTTTCCCTTCATTAGTGACACTCAAGTGCAGATTGTGGTCCAGTGTACCTCACCATGCAAGCAGATATTCTTTGTTATTCTGAGGCAGTTTATCTGAACATAGTGTGCATTTTTCAGTCAGGTTGACTTGAGGGCATCAGCAACTGGAATATTATCTACAAACTTTGGTGCAAGGAACCATATTGCAGTAAATTCAACACCCACCATCTTAGTTGTAGTGTATAATTTAGAGTGAGTTTTATGTGTATCAAGTTGGAGTTTTCAGTAAGCCCTTTTAACCAAAGCTATCTTGCCTCACCAATCTAATACACTGACCAAATACTGACTGCTGCAGCTAAGAAACTGCTTTTTGAATCCACTACTGGAAATCAAAGGCAAAGTTCCACAAGGGACACGCAGATGAAGGAATGAATGAACTGGGAATCATGCAAACCACGATAGTTCTATACCTAACTTGATATCCTCTTTTAAATATAGCATTTGAATCTTCTTGCAAAGGATGTTAATTTTGCACTTAATCATAGAGATCCCCCCAACAGCATATACCACTTTTGTCTGATCTCAAAGTTTCTGTCTTTTGTTTCAATATGTGCATTGATCTTTATGACCCTAACTGCTTCTTCTGGCACATTATTTGATTAGTTTATACTGAATTTCCTTATGAGGTTTAGTCCATTTACTCCTAATTTTGATTCTCAGATCTCTGGTTTTCACCTACTAGTGGAAAGCAGATACATCTTGAACAGATGGGAAGAGTACTGCAAAGAGATTTACCAAGAGACAGATAGTAGAGAAAATAATGACAGTGAGGTGAGGATAAATGAAGAACCTGAACCCTCTTTGGAGGAAGTCAGAGACACCATTAAGAATCTCAAAAAGGGAAAAGTCCTTGGTTGTGATGAAGTAACAACTGAAATAATACAAGCAGTAGGAGAAAGTAGCACCCGCATTTATCATGCTCTGTGCTGTAAGATCTGGAAAAGCAGAAGTTGGCCCAAGGCCTGGTGACAACGCTCAATTTACATACCTCTGCTGAAGAGGGACTATCTAAAAATGTGTACGAACTATAGAACTATCATGCTTATAAGTCATGCAAGCAAGATATTGCAACGAATCATATTGAAAAGGATGGAGGTAAAAATAGAACAAGAAATACATGAAGTACAGGCGGGTTTCAGACCAAGTAGAGCCACCAGAGATCATATTTTAAACATTAGGAACAAGAGAAAAGTGTAGAGAGCTTAATGTGGATCTATAACCTGTTTTGTAGACTACTCTAAAGCTTATGACTGTGTACAACATCAACAGTTAAGGTCTGTTATGAACAACATGGGTTTTCCCAATCATCTGGTACACCTACCTCATCACCAAACTGTACCAAGATCCGCAAGCAGTGAGGGTAGATGGGGAAACATCAGGTTGGTTTGACATACAAAAGGAAGTAAGATAGGGATGTAACCTTTCTCCATACCTGTTTAACATCTACACCGGAAACATCACGAGAAATGTAAGAGGGACAGGAAACAGCTAAATTTGACTCTTTCAACACTGGGGGTCACCAGATTCCAGAAGTTGGATGTGCTGATGATACTGTCCTTTTAACAAAACAGCTAAGATGGTCTGCAACAGTTGATTCTCTCAACCAAAAGACACAGTGAAGCTCAAAACCCCTTTTTTTAACACCAACAAAAGCAAAATAATGATAACTGACAAAATGAGAAGCAAACTCAAAATTACATTGAACCATCAAGAGCTTGAAAAGATAAATAAATTTGAATATCCAGGTTCAGTCATCATCACCAATGGGACTGCACAGTGCAAATCAAAAGAAGACTAGCAGTTGCATCACAGAAACTAGCACAAATGAAGAGTATGTGGCAAGGTACTAGCAAGAAAACAAAGTTATGTTTACTAAGAGCTTACATATTCCCATTGGTAATGTACGGATGTGAAGCATGGACATTTAACAGATCACTAGAAAAGAGAATAACAGCATTTGAAATGAAATGTTACAGAAGGGCATTTAGAATATTATAGATAAAATGAAAATCAAATAAACAGATATTGATAGGATTAGGTGTCACAGAGAACAAACTGGCTTGTTAACACCATAAAAATTAGAAACCTGCTTTGGCCACATCAACAGACACAGTAGCTGGGAGAGGTCGGTAGTAGAAAGCATAGTGCCCAGCAAAAGAGAAAAGGGATGACCTCAGATGGACTCAGTACTTCATGGAAAGTCTTAGTGTGTCAGTACAAGACACAGGTCAAGTTGCGCAAGACCATATTGCATTGAGGAAGGCTGTTAGAGGGACAGCACTCTGGAAAGGACATGTCACATGAATGAATGAATGGCCACTTAAGGATTAAAATGTTTCTCACATAGTGAGAAAGTCTTTCCGAAAGAAAATGCTCTTCTTATTTTAGAATTTCTAGACACTGTGAAATTTCTTTTCACATTTGTCTGAAGCATTGCCACTGTCTGTTACTTTGGAGTAATTGGAAATTACATACAAGAATCTACAATAAGATATTTCTGTCCCCTTAAGTCTGCACACTGTAGACTTTACAGAAGTCCCTTAATTTTGGGCCTAGACTTCACATGATAATTTCCCTTCATCTAGTGAAGGAAAAAAATTAGATAGCATATGTTAGGGCTCATGGTCTGCATTACCAGACTGTGCTATTTAGTCTGATATACTTCACCTTGTAAACAGACATTCTCTGTTTTCACATGTTATTTTCCTTAGTGCTAGTGTGTTAGGTACCTGTTTTTACAGCATGAACATCTTTTGGATGAAGATTTAGGTCAGTGTTGACTAAGTCATTCTCAGCACCATTTCTCTACAGGCTGATGGTTGATATTTAGTTTGTGTGACTTGGAATAAATGTTCATATTTTCCATTTTATTGGTTAAAAGAAAAATAACATTCAAATGCAGCTACCACCACGGACCAGAGGCAGGAAGCATTGGCTCGCAGCAGCACCCAGATCAGCTTGAGCTTACAACCTCGGACAAGAACAGCCAGTCATGTTCTGAGACTTAGTAAGACCTAGAATTCAGCTTTACTTTTCTATTGGGCAAGTCTCTTAGTAGTGCGTAACAACTTAAAGATATTTTTTTTTCCCATCTCAATGCATGTGTGAACTTTTGGTTTTTACTGTCTTTTTTTTTTCTGAAGTTAGAGATGGTATTTGAATGCTAATGTAGTTTTCTTTGATCTTTCTTTTCTTCTCTAATTGTGCTACTGTAATTGTAGTCACTTATTTCATGCTTATTTCCATTTGTTAGAATGCCTCTCTGTCAAGCATGCACATACTTAATAATGCTTAATTTAAGTCTTGAAGTTTGTTTTGTTTTATGAAGGGAAAATAATAAGTAGCTCTTCTTTAGACCAGTGGAAGTAATGATTAAATCGTTACAAAAAAAGAACTGATGTTCTTGTTTTCATTTAACATGGAATTGTGAACTGTTGTTCTTTACAGCTAATGTTGTGGTGATATCAAAGCACATGCATCATTTTGGATGCAGAGTGTATTGTGGGCTTCCTAGAAGGTCTGGAGAGGACCAAAGAAATTAGCTTTCTAGTAGATTCCACAAATGTGGGGACTTTGGCAAACCCTGTACCTTTACTCGTGCGCCAATCAGAAGGTCCCTGGTTCGATTTCACACTCGGGTGGAATTTTTTTGGAGCATCCATCACCAGGGGCAACTCATTCTCAAAAAATGAGCACTTGGGGCTTTCCTAGGAAAACAAAGTGAGGCAAAGTGCTGGCATCCATACCTTAAATGCTGCAGTGGCCTAGATATGTAGAGGCACTAACATTTCACATCCCTGCAGCATGCAAATGCTATGGGACTTAGATTAGATAGAGATACCTTTACTCAGACAAAAAAAAAAGAGCATACCTTACTGGTGCTAAAAAGATCTTGACAGCCATTGTTTGCTGGCCACCAGTAATCTTCCATCCCTATTACACAGCCATTGTTACTCCCAAAAATAGTATTTAAAAGGAATGTGTCACTTATTCTAGTTTTAACTTTATAAACATTACTAAAATTTGAATGTATTTTGCTGTCCTTTCCAGTTTTTTCAAGGTTTGTTCCATTTTTTGAAGCTACATTGTTCTTTTGTTTATTTTCAGATACAGCAAAACATGGAATACAACCAAATGTTTGAAAAAATGTTACACTCCTAACAGCCCTGTGTGTTGATCCTCCAGTAACAAAACTGTCTTGTCCAACTTCTGAATTTAAGCAGTTTAAGAAGGCACTGTATAGCACTGTTTTAAGTTGTTTTGTGTAATATTTTCACTGTTTTATATACCACATGTAATATTATGATTTTGTGCTTGTGACATATTTGGACTTGAGATGTTATTATAAATATATATATCCTTCCTGTGCCGTTAAATGTCACATAGGGCTCGCAAAGTAGTTCGCCAATTTTTCCTGTCTTCGGCGAGTCTTTCAACCTCATCAAAGGATATTATGCCTGTTAATTTGGCCTCTCTTAACAATGACCTGTTCAGATGTTATTACTTACCACATATTGCAGCTCAAATTCTGAATTACTTCCTTCCTCCTTACCCCTATCTTGGGCATAGACCAGCAACAAGGGGTCTTAATTTATTTCTGTCCTGGGCTGTTTCTTCTGTCTTCAGGTGTAGCAGTCTTTTTGATCTGTGCTTCAAGACTCCTTTGCTGTGTGTTTCTAGGTCTTCCATGTGTCCTCGTTCGCTGGGGATTGTGGTATAATGCTTGCTACAAAACAAGGCTCAATATCTCAGTGCTTTCCTTAGATTAAGACTCGAGATCTTAGTGCTTGTCATAGATCAGGACTTAAAAATCTCAGTTCTTGCCATAGATTGGGACTCCAGATCTTAGTGCTTGTCATAGATCAGGACTTAAAAATCTCAGTTCTTGCCATAGATTGGGACTCCAGATCTTAGTGCTTGTCACAGATGGGGCTGAAGATCTAAGTGCTTGCAGTGGACTTGGGCTGAAGTTCTCTGTACACTTATGTACTTCAGTACCATGTCATAGGTATTAAAGAAAGTGGTCAAGCACATGTCTTAAAAAAACTTATGCACACTATGTCAAATACCATGTCCTTCAGCATGTCTTTTCTCATGTCACTAACTTTCTGTCACAAAGGCAGCAGAATTTGGTTTGGTCTGCAAATTTTCTTTTCACATCTAGCCAGGACATTGCCACTGTCTTTGGGGGCCTCTCCTGGGAATAACAGAGGCTCCTTGAGCCAGGAGGACAGCACTTTATGTGCTAACTGGAACATATAATAATGCACAGTGTTCAGTTATAACTTGTGGTATTTCTGTGTTTATGTCCCATAATATTTGCATGCTGTAGGGGTGTGAGGTATTAGTGCCTTCACATTTTTAGGCTGCTACATCATTTGAGGTAGGGATGCCAGCACCTGCCCTCGCTGCCTTTTGCTTTCCTTGGGAAAATCCAGGTATCTATTTTTTTAGATTGGGTTGACCCCTGGTGCTGGTCAGTCTGAAAAAAAAATTCTGCCAGAGTGTGAAATCGAAGCAGGGACCTTCTGATTGGAACGTGAGTGCACTAATTACTACACCACTGTGGCACAACATGTAATAATCTGTTATTTTTGTGTTTGTTAGATTTATGCTCAGAATAAGTTATATTAACTGTATTATGATAAAGTGTGTGGTCATTTTTAAACTATATTTGAGAACTGTAGAAATTGTATGTATTGAAAAAAAGGCATTCTTAAATCAGGGAATTTTGCACAGTATTTATCTTCCATTGATTTGGTAATTGCTAGTTGTGATTGATATCCATTTTTCTGTGATGTTGATTTCACTATTTCTATCCCAGTGGCAGTAATTTTTAAAATAATTTTTAGAATGTTTCAGTATTTTATGTGATTGTTTTGAATAGATGATAACGTTTTTAATTTCTAGACATTAATTGTATATAGCTTTGCCTGTTTTAGTTTTTTTTTTTGTCATTTCTGTTTCTTTTTCTTTTATTTATTATCCTCTTTTTTCCTTTCTCCTTACCTATTTTGAAGTCAGGTTGGTTACCATGTTCATGGAAATAGGTTGAACTTAATAATATCCCATTTTTAACTTGATGACAAGTAATAATATCAATTTTTTTACCTCATTGACAAACAGTGTGAACAGTTTATGTTGTTTAATATGTGTTGGTATGCATGCATACAGATGTTCCCAGCATCTGCTGCTGAACATCCATTTTTACAACTGGGCTAATTGCTGAAGTATGGAAACATTTCTGGCCATTTTATTGGAAAATCAGATAGCAAATATGCGCCAGTTATGGTGTAGCATTATGGGAGATAATTGGGTTTTTTCTCCACAGAAAGGGCATTTCTCACCTTGTGAGTCTTTATTTTGAATGTCCAGAAGGTCATGTGGTTTGTGAATCCCATGACTGAGAATTGTGGGAGAAAGCCTAAGTGAGTTGGTCTTCGTCAGAATATGAACCGATGTGGATGCTTTGTGTGATGTCTCCATAGAGTATATGGACGTTATATCTGTTATTGACTTTTGTTAGTATAAATGGACTCACCACGTGGCCGGGGTAACCTGCCGGCAGTCAGATTATTGTCATCTCCATCACCATTATTATCAATTCCATCAATAAAATCTTCATGTCAAGATTACCCAGGACTTTCTTGATGTCTGTACCAGTTGGTTGTTAACGTGAGGTTTTGTACAGGCCTGGAAGTGAATCGTGCCTGGAGATAGTGTTTATCTAATCCAGAAAAGTGAAACTGACAGCTGGAATTCTGTGCATAACAAATCCAGCAACATGGCTTCAAGATGAATGTACTACTTGGTATCCACGTGTGCAAAGGCAGAACAATGACATGACACGGCCCCCAGTAAAGAGTGCCCACCCTACCACAGAGCACACAAGAGAGAGATAGACGGTCCCCTTTATACGTCTTCATATGATAATAGTGAATCTGCCAGCCATTGATGTCATTTGTAATGTGTACAGTGCAAAGTCAAAAGAACTGGCGTTAAGTCCATGTATGCTCTCTATACCTTGTGGCACCTCACCACCTCTTCATCGGTACCTCCAGTAACAGGCCAAATCTGGCTAACAGGGTAGGGATCACTCTAGTCCCATGGCAGTGGAGTGTCTATTGCACATCCCTTTTCTTTTTATTAGCTTCACTCGGGGACTGAAGAAATAGCCACCGTAACTCACTCCCAGTTCAGTACGATGATGTTCCTCAACATCTTCACCTCATCGGCTGCAAAGAACATCATGCTCACATTTCCAGGAAGACAGAACATCAGCCATGGCACTGGTATCTTTTAAGAGCACATAACCAATCCATTATCCAGAGTGGATATTCATATCTGCTTTGAGCAACTGACATACAAGGGGTGATTGATAAGTTCTCAGCATAAGGTACAATGGATTATTTGTGGACAACCTTTTTGGGTTATTTCTCAACATAGTCCCCTTGCAAGTTTATGCACTTAGTCCAGTGATCCTGAAGCATACGGATCCCTTCTTTGTAAAAGTCAGCATCATGTGCCATTAGAAAGTGGTCTACAGCATGAATGACATCATCATCTGAAGCAAATTTGCGACCACTGAGCTCCTTTTTTAGTTTGGTAAACAGGTAATAGTCTGAAGGGGCCAAATCTTGGGACTAAGGAGGATGTTCAAGAAGCTGGAAGCCGCATTCATGAATGGCAGCCATTGCCATCGCCGAGTTGTGAACTGGAGCATTGTCTTGATGAAAGATGACTCCTCTCATCAATTTTCCTCGATGCTTTTCCTTCAGTTTGACCCACAGTTGCTTCACGAGATTAGTCTAATAGGCGCCAGTGACCATTCTGCCCTTTTGAAGATAGTCTACCAATAGCACACCTTCTGAATCCCAAAAGATGGAAGCCATCACTGTGCCTGAAGACAGAACCACCCTTACTTTCTTTGGAGGTGGGGATCCATGATGTTTCCACTGCTTTGACTGTTCTTTGGTTTCTGGTTGAAAATGATGAACCCAAGTCTCATCCATAGTCACAAATTGCTGAAGAAACTTTTCAGAATCTGCAGAAAAATGGCCAAGATTGTCTCTTGACATGCTGAGACGCTGTCGTTTGTGATCAGCTCCAAGAAGTTTCGGGACCCATCGAGCAGAGACCTTTGACATTTGAAGATCATTGTGAATAATGGCATGAACACATTTCTGGGAGATGCCCAACTCAGTAGCAATGTACAGCTCAGTTAGTCATCGACCCTACATTATCATGTCATGGATTCTGTCGGTGGTTTCATCAGTGGTTACCGTTCTTGGTCTTCCTGGACGGGGTTTGTCTGTGTCTGTGCTTACTTGTTAGTGCTTGTTTGTCTGTGTCTGTGCTTACTTGTTAGTGCTTGTTTGTCTGTGTCTGTGCTTACTTGTTAGTGCTTGTTTGTCTGTGTCTGTGCTTATTTGTTAGTGCTTGTTTGTCTGTGTCTGTGCTTACTTGTTAGTGCTTGTTTGTCTGTGTCTGTGCTTACTTGTTAGTGCTTGTTTGTCTGTGTCTGTGCTTACTTGTTAGTGCTTGTTTGTCTGTGTCTGTGCTTACTTGTTAGTGGTTGTTTGTGTCTCTCTGCTTACCTGTCAGTGCTTATCTGTCTGTCTCTCTGCTAGCCTGTCAGTGCTTGTATATCTGTCTGTCTGTCAGTTAGAGTTTTTTGCCTGCTTGCTTGCCTGTCTCTCTTTCACCTGCATGTCTCTTTGCTTGGCTGTTTCTATTTGTCTTTCCGTGCTTGTCTGTCTCTCTTTCACCTGCATGTCTCTTTGCTTGGCTGTTTGTCTCTATTTGTCTTTCCGTGCTTGCCTGTCTCTCTTTCACCTGCATGTCTCTTTGCTTGGCTGTTTGTCTCTATTTGTCTTTCCGTGCTTGTCTGTCTCTCAGCATGCCTGTTTGTCTTCCTCTCTGTCTACCCCTCTGCTTGTCTGTCAGTGCTTGTATGTCTGTCTGTATCTCTATTTTTGAAACTCAATGCTTGCCTGTCTCTCTGCTCGCTTATCAGTGCTTGTCTGTCTCTCTCTGCTTGCTGTTTGTCTGTCTGTCTGTTTGTCTCTCTGCTTGCCTGTCTCACCCAGGAAAAGGAACTATACAACTTGTCCTATACATTATAATGCAAGCATCTCTGAAACTATTTTTGAATGACCTTATATACTCAGTGGTGCCATGGTGGTGTACTGGTTAGTGCACTCGCCTGCTGATCAGAAGATCCCTGATTTGATTTTTCATTCAGGTGGAATTTTTTCAGATCAACCATCACCGGGATCAACCCAGCATAAAAAGGTCCCTTGGGTTTCTCTGTGAAAACAAAGGCAGCTAGGCAAGTTTCTAGTATCCATATCTCACATGCTGTAGTGGCCAGAAATGTACTAACACTTCACACCCCTACGGCATGTAAATACTACGGGACGATTTATGTACTCAGCTCTCATATTGTTATATCTCTCTCTCTCTCTCTGAACCTTAAGTGCCCAGGGCACATGGGGCTTCCGCAAGGGTTTTCCACAAATGCCTGTCTTTCGCCTTTTTTTCTGCTCTTGCCCAGGTGAGCCCTCTATTGCTCAACATCCTTTCTGTTGTTCTTCTCCATGTCTCTTTTGGTCTACCCTTACTTCTGCTCCCCTGTGGTGTCCATCTTAGTGCTATTTTTGGTAGTGAGTTGTCAGTCATTCGGAGCACATGTCCCAACCATCGCCAGCGTCTTTCCTCAATAATTGTTGTCAGTGGTTTCATCTGCATTTCTGCCAATAAGATGTTATTTCTTATGGTGTTTGGCCAAAATATTTTTTTAATTCTACGTAAACATTTAGTCTGGAAAGAATTCAACTTGTTTTCTATGGTTTTGGTGATTTTCCAGCATTCACTTCCATAGAGTAGTACACTTAGAACATTACTCTTAAATATCCTGATTTTCATATTTATGCTTAGTTATTTGATTTCCATATATTCTGTAGCATTGCAAAAGCCTGGTTTGCTCTAGTAAGTCTGCTGTTGATGTCCTCTGTGCTGTCTCCATTTTCTACTACTCTGCTGCCAAGGTATACAAATTCGTTGACCTCCTCCACTAACTTGTTATCTACTCTGAGTACATTTCTGCTGTTCACATTTTGCTTCATTAACTTTGTCTTTCCTACGTTGATCTTTAGTCCTATGTTGTTTGCATTCTGGGTTAACTTGTTTATTTTATCTTGCATATCTTTGTGACTGCTTGATAATAGACAAATGTCGTCCGCAAAGTCAAGGTCCTCCAGCACTGTGTTAAGGGTCCATTGTAATCCTCTGCGTTTGTCTGATGTTGCCTCCTTCATTAACCAGTCTACTGCCAAGATAAATAATGTTGGTGATAGTACACATCCCTGTTTCACTCCTGTTTGTACCCTAAAGCTGCTGGAGGTATGTTCTCCACAGATAACTTTGCACTGAAAACCCTCGTATAGGGCTTTGATTACATTAACTATCTTATGGGGGAGGCCATGCCATCTTAGGATTTTCCACAGTGCATCTCTGTTGACACTGTCAAAGGCTTTCTCAAAATCTATGAATAATGCATATGTTGTGCTATGCCATTCATTTGCCTGTTCTAATATTTGTCTAAGTACAAATATGGTCTATGCATGATCTTCCTTTCCTAAATCCTGCCTGCTCTTTCCGAAGTTTTTCCTCAAGTGTTGGTACAATTCTGTTGATGATTATTCTGCAAAATACTTTACTAGTGAGTGGCAGTAGGGTAATGCCTCTCCAGTTCCCGCAATCTCTGAGGTCACCCTTCTTTGGTAGTTTTACTATAAGACCAGTTTTCCACTCCTCTGGGGCTTTTTCTAAATCCCAAATTTGTTGTAATATCCGGCAAAGTTGTTTTGGTGTTTCTGTTTCTTCTGCTTTCAACATCTCAGCAGTCACTTCATCTTCACTGGTGCCCTGTCTGATTTTAGCATCTTTATCGCCTCTTTTACTTCATTTATTGTTATTGGTCCTGTATTGATGTTTAGTTCCGCTTTTGCTTCAGGTATATCTATTGCTTGTTCTGCTTGTGTTCTGTTTAGTAGGGTGTTAAAGTGTTCCCTCCATCTTTCAATTTTTTCTCTTTCTCCACTGACCAGTTGTCCATTTTGTGTTCTTACTGCACTTTCACATCTTGTATTGAAGTTACCTGTCATCTGCTTTGTGATTTTATATATGGTTTTCATGTCATTTGTATATGCTGCTTTCTCTGCTGTCTCTGCTAAGTTGTCATAATACTGACGTTTATCTTGACGGCATGATTCCTTCACTTCTTTGTCTTTTTGTGCATAATTACTTAAAACTCGTTCTTTAAGCCGTTGTGATTTGGTGTTCAGTAATTTTTTCTTGATTTCTTTTCTTTGCTCTATCTTTTCCCATGTGGTCTCACTTATCCATTCCTCTTTTCTCCTTTTCCGATATCCCAGCACCTCTTTTGCTGTTTCCTGTAGTGTTTTATTGAACTCTAATATGGACATTTCTGCTTCGTCTTGTAGGACACTGAAGCGGTTCTTAAGTATTATTGAGAATTCATTTCTTGTTTGCTGGTCTATCAGTTTTCTTGTATCAAAATGTATCTTTCTGTGTTCTCCGATTCTGGCTTTCCTTAATTTTAGTTTTATTTTTGCTACCAGAAGGTTGTGATCACTTCCTACATCTGCTCCTTTCCTTGCTCGCACATCTTGTAGTGACCGTTTCCACTTGTTGTTTATTAGTATGTGATCGATTTGGTTTTCTGTGGTTTTATCTGGTGACCTCCAAGTCACCTTATGGATGTTTTTGTGTTGGAAAATTGTCCCTCCGATGGTCATCATGTTTTCTTCACAGAAACTGCACAGTCTTTCTCCATTTTCATTTATTTCTCCGATTCCTTCTCTTCCCATGATTCTTCTTCTATCTTCATTTCCTTCGCCTACTTTTGCATTGAAGTCGCCCAAGATGAGTAGCATATCATGCTTGGGTATTGTTTCTACTGTGGCTTGGAGGCTGTTGTAAAAATCTTCTTTTAATTCCTCTTCAGCTGCTTCTGTTGGTGCATAACAAACTATAATAGACAGCTTCGTGAATCTTGAGTTGAAGCGTGCATATAATAATCTCTCATTTATTGGGGTCCATTTCAGCAATGCTCTTGATGCTTCTTTTGTTATAATCAATGCTACTCCTCCTTCATGAAGATCTTCTTTACCTGACCATATTATTGTATCTTCTGTGTGCTGTGTTGTTAATTTCCTTCTGCCTTGTCCTGTCCATCTTGCTTCTTGTATTCCTAGTATGTCTAGTTTGTATCTGTGCATTTCCTTGATGGTTTGTGCTAGTTTTCCAGTCTGGTTTAGTGTTCTTACATTCCAGCTGCCTATATGCATCTTTTGTTTAGGTTCCAGGAGGTCTGCAGTCGGGCTGGGGACTTCCAGTGGCTGGCTTTCATCCACAACCTTCATGGGCTCAGTTTCCTGATACGCATTTCTCCTTCCACCTGCATTTGCTTTTTCCCTTGCTTCTGTTTCTGTAGCAGTCTGATAGTTTTTTACCAGATAGGGTTGCTGGCCCTATGCTGAACCCTCCTTAGTCGCCTTTTACGATAATGCATGGTAGGGTACAGTGGTCCTATTCTTTGCAGATCCCGGGTACCACACGGGGGATTGTTATATCTATTGTACATAATTTAGCTATCCAATTCTTATATTGTTATATCTGTTATATATGACCTAGATACTCAACTCTCGTATTGTTATATCTGTTGTATATAACCTAGCTACTCAGTTCTCATATTGTTATTTCTCTTATATATGACCTGGCTAATCAACTCTCACACTACACTGTCCCGTTAGCCAGGCTAGGCCTTTTACTGGAGATACCCATGGTATGCACTAGCTCAGAATCGATTCTGGTAAAATAGTTGTGGTATCTAGCTACATCTACCTGCGTACGTTAGTGTGTTGAAGTCTGCTGTTGCTTAAAATTTACTGTATTCAGTCTGTCTTTGTGTACTCATTTGTTTAGCAGCGTTTGAAGCGAACGACGAGCGAATTGTTTAAATCAGTTTATTCCACTATGGTTCTTTCACTGGAGGAACGTATTTTTTATTGAAGAGCATATATTTCGAGAAGGCAGAGCATACACCGATTTAGTGTGGAAGCAATTTGTTGAAAGATTCCTAGTAACACTCATACCTCATCGCAGTGTGGTTTATAAACTTACTGAGAAATTTCATGAAATAGACTCAGTGTTAGACGCACACCATAATGGGAGACTATCTAAACTTAACAAGGAAAAGTTATTGAACATTTATGACTCTACGCCTCGGAGTCCATAAAAGGCGTTGCGTAAGTTGGTACAACAGGAGGGTATCGGGCTTCCAACAGCGCATAAAGCGGTCATAGAAAATTTGAAATCTTCCCATATAAAGTAATAGCTGTCCAACAATTGCTGCCGGCGGATAATGAAAGACGACTCTGTTATTGTGAGTGGTTTACAAATTTCATTCACATTAAAATTGGTGATATTCTTGATGTCACCTTTTTTACAGATGGCGCCTGGTTTTTCCTCTCGAGTTATGTTAACACACGAAATACACGATTGCGGTCGTCGGAGAATCCTTATGCTGTGCAAGAAACACTCCTTGCATGGCCTGAAAGTTGGAGTGTTGATTGCGATATCCAGAAGGTGCATTGTTGGCTCTATATTCTTTGAAGAGACAGTCAAAAGTGAACGTTATTTAAAATCATGGATATTAAAACATCGTATTTATAGAAAACATCCACTTTCGTTTTCTATCTTGAAAGAAAAAGAAATTTATAGAATGAAAAAGGTAAATGCAACGGTCAATACTTTTATAATCCCGTGAGCTTTACCCATCATAGCGCTTATGTTAACGTGAAAGGTATATTTATTTTTCACTTGTAAACATGTATTATCTCGCTCTTACCAACGTAAGACAGTCGGAATTTTGAAAAAAAAAAAAAAAGGAGGGGAAGGCAGGGATAATTATCTCTACTTTTAAAAGTCAGAATATCTAGGGAGAAATGAAAAATCTGAAAGAAAAAAACGAATTTCACTTTCAAGTCGCTGTAATCTTTCCAATATTATTTCGCCAGTGTTTTGTACACCATCTTTATCATGATGATGATGATGATAATGATGATGATACTAATGATACTAAATTTACAGCCTATGCTATGAATTTTTTCATTAATTCAAAAATTATTGTTGATATTTTAAAAAATTAATGATCGGACATAACATTTACTTACCACCTCTCTCTCTCTCTCTCTCTTCTCTGAACCTTAAGTGCCCAGAGCACAGTGGGCTTCCGCAAGGGTTTTCCACAAACGCCTGTCCTTTGTCTTTTTTCCGCTCTTACTCAACATCCTCTCTGTTGTTCTTCTCCACGTCTCCTTTGGTCTATCCTTACTTCTGTTCCCCTGTGGTGTCCATCTTAGTGCTGTTTTTGGTAGTGAGTTGTCAGTCAATCGGAGCACATGTCCCAACCATTGCCAGCGTCTTTCCTCAATAATTGCTGTACATATTACTTAACATAGCAGATTTTAAAACATTAAGTATTACTTTGAGAATTGAGGTGGGGCGGCAAGATATGCTACTGCACGGGTAGTGAAAATTCCTACCGCAAGCCCGGGTTATATCATCTATGAACGAGTAAGTGAGTGACGTACTCACTTTATGATTTCACAGTATAGTAACCCTATTCCCCTACTTTCTCCCCAGTTACATTTTACTATCACCACAGGAAAACAGTAATGACATAGGAACAAAAGACAAACTTCCACGTGTTATTACTACTGAAAATCCGGTGACATTATTTTGTAACTCTTGGGCAATAAACCAACACATTTCTCACGTGCACACACAGACAACCTCAACCTCGCTAACCACTCTGAGACAATGTGAAGGATTCAGCCCGACAGACCTAGAAAATTGTGACTTTAGATGTAAGGAAGAAAACTTTAGAATACAGCAATATTCTTTTGAGAAACCACAACTTTGCCCCCGCCCCTGACCTTCAAGCTGGTCAACCTTGACACACTTCCAATACAACACAATATGCTCACTGCCCCATTTTACAACTCAGTTTTTGAAACTGTGCAAACGTTTTAACTTGTACGAACTCCCTGTAACTGCGAGCTGTTGTTCTTCGCAGCCGATGCTGTAGAGATGTTGAGGCACAGCATGGTATCAGCGTGGGAGCGTGTTACGGCGGCTACTTTTTCAGTCCCGGAGTACAGCTAAAAAGCAGGGGGTGTGCAGTGCTTCTTTAGCAGATTCCACCACCATGGGTACTACGGGGATCCCTGCCCCGTTAGCCAGGCTATGCTTGTTACTGGAGGAACCACGGAGAGGTGGGACAAGGTCAGCTATGGGTGGCTAACCCTGACATATCAGTTATGGGTCGCTGATTACCTTATTAGGTGTCTTCACCCTCTGTAAATGTTTTAAATTCACCACACTTCTCTCTCTCTCTCTCTCTCTCTCTTCTCTGAACCTTAAGTGCCCAGAGCACAGTGGGCTTCCGCAAGGGTTTTCCACAAACGCCTGTCCTTTGTCTTTTTTCCGCTCTTACTCAACATCCTCTCTGTTGTTCTTCTCCACGTCTCCTTTGGTCTATCCTTACTTCTGTTCCCCTGTGGTGTCCATCTTAGTGCTGTTTTTGGTAGTGAGTTGTCAGTCAATCGGAGCACATGTCCCAACCATTGCCAGCGTCTTTCCTCAATAATTGCTGTACATATTACTTAACATAGCAGATTTTAAAACATTAAGTATTACTTTGAGAATTGAGGTGGGGCGGCAAGATATGCTACTGCACGGGTAGTGAAAATTCCTACCGCAAGCCCGGGTTATATCATCTATGAACGAGTAAGTGAGTGACGTACTCACTTTATGATTTCACAGTATAGTAACCCTATTCCCCTACTTTCTCCCCAGTTACATTTTACTATCACCACAGGAAAACAGTAATGACATAGGAACAAAAGACAAACTTCCACGTGTTATTACTACTGAAAATCCGGTGACATTATTTTGTAACTCTTGGGCAATAAACCAACACATTTCTCACGTGCACACACAGACAACCTCAACCTCGCTAACCACTCTGAGACAATGTGAAGGATTCAGCCCGACAGACCTAGAAAATTGTGACTTTAAATGTAAGGAAGAAAACTTTAGAATACAGCAATATTCTTTTGAGAAACCACAACTTTGCCCCCGCCCCTGACCTTCAAGCTGGTCAACCTTGACACACTTCCAATACAACACAATATGCTCACTGCCCCATTTTACAACTCAGTTTTTGAAACTGTGCAAACGTTTTAACTTGTACTTGTACGAACTCCCTGTAACTGCGATCTGTTGTTCTTCGCAGCCGATGCTGTAGAGATGTTGAGGCACAGCATGGTATCAGCGCGGGAGCGTGTTACGGCGGCTACTTTTTCAGTCCCGGAGTACAGCTAAAAAGCAGGGGGTGTGCAGTGCTTCTTTAGCAGATTCCACCACCATGGGTACTACGGGGATCCCTGCCCCGTTAGCCAGGCTATGCTTGTTACTGGAGGAACCACGGAGAGGTGGGACAAGGTCAGCTATGGGTGGCTAACCCTGACATATCAGTTATGGGTCGCTGATTACCTTATTAGGTGTCTTCACCCTCTGTAAATGTTTTAAATTCACCACACTTCTCTCTCTCTCTCTCTCTCAGCCTTAAGTGCCAAAGGCACATGGCGCTTTCCACAAACGCCTGTCCTCTGTTCTTGCCCAGGTGAGAAAATACCATCTCCGTTGTTCTTCTCCGTGTCTACCCTTTGGTCTACCCTTACTCCTGTGGTGTCCATCTCAGTGCTATTTTTTTTTTTTTGTTTGGTTGTGAGTCGTCAGCCATCCGGAGCACGTGTCCCAACTTCATATGGTCACTATTATTTATTATTGTGCCACTTGGTCAGTCGTATTAAATATTTTTCCTCTTAGACCTCCCACCTTTTTTTTAACCATGATTTTTCGGTGATCGTCTGATACTCCAACGTCTTCTCACGAAATGTCCAAAGAAAATGGCCTTTTTCGTAAGGTTTAGTTTTATCCTTCGAAAACGTGTACTTTTCTGGGCATCCCTAGGCAGTCTCCTTCACCATAACACGTCTTTACTGCTTTCAATTTCTGTTATATCTATTCAAAATTCCACGTGAAGTAACCCTGGAGATATATATATATATATTCTCAATTTTTTGGTATCATGTACCCTTTTCACAGAATGTCATTTCTCTTCGCGCCCCACTCACCATTCCCCCAACGACTGTCTCAAAAAATATTCATATAAAATTCCAACAACAGTTGGAGTCTGTTAATCTGCTCTTTGTCGCAGACTCATAAGACTGTCGAGCAAATTTTAAGCTTCTAGTATAGATGGTGCACTGCATGTATTTGAAAATATATAAATCAGAACAATAAACATTGAAATACTTGTTTTTTAAAATGGTGGTTTCAAAATGTCTGAATTTATAAGTAACAACTGTATCCTTAGTATTAATATTACGCGTGCTGCGGTGAAGTAGCGGTTAGCGCACTTGCCTGGTTTAATTTCACACTCAGTCGAAAGTTTATGTTAACGTGAAAGGTCTCTCATTGCGTGTGTCTTTTTTACTTCTTATATTTCACTTGTAATGTGTGGTCTCACGCTCCTAACAATGTAAGACGCTGGAATGTTTAAAAATGATGTTTATTTTAAAGTCTAGACACTTACACATTTTTAAATCTAGAGACATATTTCTAAAAGCTTCAAAATCAAATTCTGCTAATCGCAACTGACGTTTTCGCTTAGGGTTAGTGGAGGCTTCATTTGTCCATTTTTTTCTTGGTTTACTTACTTGTTTGTTTTATAATTGGTTTGGATGATGAGGAAAGTTAGGCAACTTGGTAATCACTGGACATATCATGAGAAGACAGAAGTTAGAGAACTTGGTAATCACTGGACAAGTCATGAGAAGACAGGAGTTAGAGAATTTAGTCTACATCAAAAGCCTCAGGAGAAAAAGAAGTAGAGAAAGACCAATGGAAAAAAAAAATCTCAAACTGCTGACTCACACAAAAGGCACCACAAAAGGGAGCACTTCAGTTGACTGCCAACACCAAGGACAACACACTGAAACATGACATAAAATGATACAAAAGTCAAATTTTTTTTCTATTACAATGGCTATTTCTTCATGATTTCCTTCAAAGTTTCTGAACAATGAAATCATCATTAAGCCTGGCCACTCCCAGAATCCAAATAATATAGGTTTCAAATTTCTCCATTCCTCCAGGTTTAGACTCTGTACTTTTACTTCTCACCTCATTTTTGTTTTTGAAGCAGTGTGGAATTTCATAGTCTGGTGCCAAAGATTCCTAAAGTATAAACATAAATGTTTATAGCAATATCTTAATGTCTGCAGTATCTAGCCACATCTACCTGCCGCAGTCATTAAGATAACACTACGATACCAGAATCGATACTGGGTTAGTGCACAGTTATTTTCCAAATGCACTGTAGAAAGAGTGAGGAAAGCTGGCAGAAACAAGAATGGCAGAAAGCAAGATGAACACATACAAATGAACAACATATAACAAACCAATATTTCGGCAAAAGCCTTTTACAAGGATCACATACAAAAACAATACAACAGATAAAAACATGGAAATTAGATGAAAAATTTACACGTGGCATTGTTTAACAAATAAATAAGATTTTTAAGGGCATGCATCTTTCCCATCGCAACATATGCCTGTGAGACCTGGACACTTAACAAAACAGCTGAGAAACACATAAATGCCTTTGAATGTAAATGCTACAGAAGAGTTCTCCAAATATCGTGGACACAAAAAAGAACAAATATATCTATACTACAAGAGCTTAATATTCAAGAAGGCTGGCTAGTAAAGAGGATTAAAGAGAGAAAACTTAAATATTTTGGACACATTACACGTCATGATAATTTAGAGAAGACCAGTTGTGTCAAAAGTATTTTGCAAGGTCATTTTGAATAGACTCAAAGATATAGTGGATACTGCAATGAGAGAAGAACAAGCAGGATTTCGAAAAGGGAGAAGCTGTCTCGACCAGATCTTTACTCTCAGAATAATACTTGAAGAACATATTGAAAAGCAGAAACCATTAATACTGAATTTCATAGATTTTAAGAAGGCATTTGATAGCATACACAGAGATTCATTATGGAGAATTTTATGTCTATATGGAATACCATCTAAAATTGTCAACATCATTAAGGACTTATACAATGGATATAGTTGTGCAGTCAAGACAGAAGAAGGGATGAGTGAATGGTTCCAGATTGAAACAGGCGTGAAACAAGGATGTATACTGTCTCCTTTACTTTTTGGGATTACAATAGACTTCATAATGAAAAAATGCTGCACAGGTAACACAGGTATTGACTGGGTACATGGGACCCAACTAGAAGATCTTGATTTTGCTGATGACATAACTCTTATCAGTAATAATGTGAATTCCATGCAAGAAAAAACAGATAGCCTATCTTCACTGGCTAGCAAAATAGGACTTGAAATTAGCAAGGACAAAACAAAAATAATGAAAATTCCCATCAATCAAAATGGAAAAATACACATAGAAGGGACAGATATTGAAGAAGTCAATCAATTTGCATACCTTGGCAACTACATAGACCAGGATGGTGACACTAGAAAGGAAGTTAGGATCAATCTTCAAGAATCTTGAGAACATATGGAATTCAAAAGTTATAAGCACAAAAACCAAGTTAAGACTATTCAATTCAAATGTAATATCCACCCTCATTTATGCATGCGAAAGCTGGAAAACAACTAAAGAAATAGAAAAGAAATTAGACTCTTTTGAAAACAAATGCCTAAGGAAAATACTCGGCATCAAGTGGAATGAATTCAAGAACAATGCAGAGATAAGACAGATGACTGAACAACAACCAGTCTCACGAGTGATCAGGAAAAGGAGATGGACATATGTTGGCCACTTGATGAGAAGAAATGAGCAGAGAATCCCAAAACAAGCTATCAAGTGGAACACAACAGGCCGAAGAAAAAGGGGCAGACCGCGTGAAACTCTGAAGAGAACATTATTAAGAGAGGCCAAGTTAACAGGCATAAAATCCTTTGTTGAGGTTGAAAGACTCGCCGAAGACAGGAAAAATTGGCGAACTACTTTGCGAGCCCTATGTGACGTCTAACGGCACGGGAAGGATATAAGATATAAGATAAGATATTGGAAGGATACATAATGGGAAAAAGAAAGAGAGGAAGACCAAAACGAAGATGGCTGCAAGACATCATTGACGATCTGCAAATGGATGCCGCAGCAGCAGGCCATCTTGCTCACAACAGAGAGGCCTACAGGAGTGCTGTTTGGGAGGCAAAGTTCTGCAGGGGACATGCAAATGAATGAATGAATTGTTTAATACATTAACACATTTAATTTAATTAATACATATAATCCATTAGGAAGCTATCATCCAGGAAGAGACGTGTTGTAAAAATCTAACTAGGAAAAGTAATTTCTGATCAGGAATGTCGGGATGTGGTAGAATATTATATACTGGTAGAAAAATGAGCAGACATTTCTCCTTGACCAAGATCAGCAGTTCTTTTTTGAGAGTGACCCTAAACCAGTAACGGTAACCGGCTGACAACTGACTCACGTAAATATTATTTCAACACTTACAATGAACTGAAGAAAAAGATGTGAAGAATTATAATAACTTGTAGTGTATTCACACAGTTAAATGTCTTTCATAACATTTGTTACAAACACAAAGGGAGAAATACATTGATTCTGTTTTCAAATATAAATTTCTATTAAACAATTGTTACATTTATCATGAAAAAATGTGATATAGTCTCAAATGCTGATTATTAATAATTATGATCCAAAAAAGTAATGATTAACATTTATGATCCAAATTATAATAATATAAAGGTAAAGGTAATCCTGTCATGCCATAGAGGCACATAGGGATATGGTGTTAGTGCCCATATCTTCCTTGACCTGTCAGCACACTATAGGGGGATATTGTCAGTATCACGCCCGGCTGCCTTTCCTTTCCCAACTCCGGAAGAAGTCGGGTACCCATTTCTACAGCTGGGTGACTGGGGTGCCTCTGGCCGCATTCGAACTTATGAACTTCGCCATGAGAGGCCAGTGCACTAAACACTTTGCCGCTCAGACACCCACATATATATACTTGATAAATTTATGCAAAAATTATAAGTTATGGCTATGAGTTATGTGTAAAGAATGTAACATGAATCAAGGTGGTTATATTTGTGTATAAATAATTCATACAATAATCATATGTTTATGTCACCCATAAAAAAAAAACAACAACAAAATATACACAAAATGGTCCTATGGTATCTGTCAATTTATCAAAGCTTTCACCCAGGCTGATATTAACATTATGATGTGATAGCTGTTTAAATTGTTGTAAATGCTAAAAATAGTATCACATCATTTATTGTTAAAACACGACAGTCATAATGAATGATAACAAAGAGTGTTTGTGTGTCACAGGTGTTATCTGGCAGTCTACTCACGTCTTAACTTTCGCCAATAGTGAACTTTAACCTACACAATGCTGTTTTTATATCCCCTTTAGAGTTTCACGTAGTCGACCTTTTTTTTTTTTTTTCTGTTGTGTTCCACTTGATAGCTTGTTTTGGGATTCCCTGATTGTTTCTTCTCATCATGTGACCAACATATGTCCATTTTCTTTTTCTGATCACCCATGAGACAGGTTCTTGTTTGCTTATCCGTCTTATTTCTGCGTTGTTCTTGAATTCGTTCCACTGTATACCGACTATTTTCCTTAAGCATTTCTCTTCAAAAGAGTCTAATTTCTTGTCTATTTCTTTAGCTGTTTTCCAGCTTTCACATGCATAAATGAGGGTGGATATTACATTTGAATTGAATAATCTTAACCTGGTTTTTGTGAATATAAATTTTTGAATGGCATATGTTCTCAAGAATCTTGAAGGTCAATGATGCTTTTGCAATTCGAATTTTAACTTCCTTTCTGGTGTCACCATCCTGGTCTATGTAGCTGCCGAGATATGCAAATCAGTTTACTTCTTCAGCAGCTGTTCCCTCTATGCATATTTGATAATATTTTTATGATATCTGATACAGAGCTGTATTTCTGCACTGCCTGTTGAAAGTGCTTATATCCTGCGGTGTCTCTGCTGTTCGATTGAGTGTGGTGCGAATAGAAACACAAATGTGTCAAATAAGCAACAGTGTTGTCACTGCTTTCAAGAAGGAGGTTGGTTCTGTGTGTCAAGTTACTAAGTTTAGAGCTATGGCACCACTGTGAGCTGTGAACTTCGTATGGACAGTGTTGATGGTTCTTACTTATGTCTATTTGGCCAATGGTAAACTGCGATGGACTTTGTGTATCCTGATTTGGCTTGGCGCCTTAGCTATGAAGTTCACACCATGAGCAACGCTGACTATTTTCACATTTGAACTGTTGTAGTTCCTGAAATGGTGCTCTCACCGGGTGGCTCATCATCAAGGACTGATGTGAAGGACCATCGATGAACATTTTGTGTGATATTCACTGGCACAGGCAGTGCAGCAATTATGAATTCTGAATATAAACACAGAAACATGAATATAAAGAAGAATAATTCCTAACCGTCTTCACAGAACTTTGAAATCTAATCTCTGGTAAGGATAAATACTTAAATCCCATCTTTGATTATGGCAGCAAGTCGGATGACACCACCACTGTAGCCACCATGACGGATAGCCAATGAGACTGCTGTTTGTGGGTGATAAGAAGAAAAAAACATTACTTATTTAGTTATCATCATCATCATCATTACTGAACTCCAGACAAATCTCTGATCTCCTTTCAGCATTCAGCAACTGATGACACCAGTTTTATGCTGACTCACAGTTCTCTTTGTAAAACAAGACAAACAAATACAACAAAGTCTAGTGTGATCAAAATTCAGGCCACGGACGCCAATACTTTGGAAAAGTTTCATATCTTTGTGGTAGCTATGTCATTTCAATGCAAAAGAATTTGTATTTTAAAGAAAATGTGGGTAACCTTTAATGAATAAACACTACACTATGCTAAAAAAAATACACAGTACAGACTTGGTGAATTTTCAAACTGACAATAATGTCATTATATTTTTAAATGTGAAAAATGTTCCTTCATCCATGCAGGATTTGCCGAAACATCAGATGTTAAACATTCCACAGTGGAAAAAAAAAACAAAACATTGAGATTTTGTCATGGACTCCTGGTCCGTATACCACCAATTGGGAAACACTGTCCTAGGCTAATGAAGTCACATAATGATGAAGGAAGTACTTCTATGTTAGCCAGGCATCTCTTATGCCACTGTAGTCACATAACGATGAAGCAAGTACTTCTATGTTGGTCAAGCATCTTCTAGGCTACTGTAGTCACATAATGATGAAGCAAGTACCTCTATGTTAGTCAGGCATCTCCTAGGCTACTAAAGTCACATCTATTTCATACATACTGTAACTGGTCCTTGACATAAGCTGTAAAAAAAGTAAAGTAATCCTGTTGTGCCATGGAGGCATGATGTTAGTGCCCATATTTTTCTTGACCTGTCAGGGTGATGTGGTCAGCATAACACCTTTCTTCCCTGCCTCTAGATCAAGCCAGGTACACATTTCTACAGCCTGGGTGACTGGTGTGCCTACCTTATAGAATGGTGACCATAAACAACATTATCTGTTGGCTGCTCTCCCATTCCATCCACCACCATTACTTTACTACTACTGGACATTTATGTTGCACAGTAATTAGAAATGTTTCAGATATGGGTAGTTTTCCAACAAGATGGTGCGCCGCAACACTAGGGTTTAGCTGTCTGTCAGTTCTTGAATTCAGACTTTCTAAACCAGACTGGCAGGGCTGGTAAAACACCATGACCAGCACATTCACTGCTTGACTTTTTATGCCTTATACTAAGTACAATATGTTCTGTTCACCAGTTCTTGATGTTGAAATTTTGAAGGCAAGGATAACTGAAGATGCAACACATCCCAGAATAGATTATTTTTATGGCCTACTAACATACACCGATGGTCAGCTAATGTGCATTTAGGGAGCAACTAGCATAGACAGAAGTACAGCTGACATACATTAAAGATACAGTATATGGTAGTTTTTCAAGTTGAAAGTTGATGGAGGCACACCAGTCACCCAGGCTGTAGAAATGTGTACCTGGCTTGATCTAGAGGCAGGGAAGAAAGGTGTTATGCTGACCACATCACCCTGACAGGTCAAGAAAAATATGGGCACTAACATCATGCCTCCATGGCACAACAGGATTACTTTACTTTTTTTACAGCTTATGTCAAGGACCAGTTACAGTATGTATGAAATAGATGTGACTTTAATAGCCTAGGAGATGCCTGACTAACATAGAGGTACTTGCTTCATCATTATGTGACTACAGTAGCCTAGAAGATGCTTGACCAACATAGAAGTACTTGCTTCATCGTTATGTGACTACAGTGGCATAAGAGATACCTGGCTAACATAGAAGTACTTCCTTCATCATTATGTGACTTCATTAGCCTAGGACAGTGTTTCCCAATTGGTGGTATACGGACCAGGAGTCCATGACAAAATCTCAATGTTTTAGTTTCTTTTTCCACTGTGGAATGTTTAACATCTGATGTTTCGGCAAATCCTGCATGGATGAAGGAACATTTTTCACATTTAAAAATATAATGACATTATTGTCAGTTTGAAAATTCACCAAGTCTGTACTGTGTATTTTTTTTAGCATAGTGTAGTGTTTATTCATTAAAGGTTACCCACATTTTCTTTAAAATACAAATTCTTTTGCATTGAAATGACATAGCTACCACAAAGATATGAAACTTTTCCAAAGTATTGGCATCCGTGGCCTGAATTTTGATCACACTAGACTTTGTTGTATTTGTTTGTCTTGTTTTACAAAGAGAACTGTGAGTCAGCATAAAACTGGTGTCATCAGTTGCTGAATGCTGAAAGGAGATCAGAGATTTGTCTGGAGTTCAGTAATGATGATGATGATGATAACTAAATAGTAATGTTTTTTTCTTCTTATCACCCACAAACAGCAGTCTCATTGGCTATCCGTCATGGTGGCTACAGTGGTGGTGTCATCCGACTTGCTGCCATAATCAAAGATGGGATTTAAGTATTTATCCTTACCAGAGATTAGATTTCAAAGTTCTGTGAAGACAGTTAGGAATTATTCTTCTTTATATTCATGTTTCTGTGTTTATATTCAGAATTCATAATTGCTGCACTGCCTGTGCCAGTGAATATCACACAAAATGTTCATCGATGGTCCTTCACATCAGTCCTTGATGATGAGCCACCCAGTGAGAGCACCATTTCAGGAACTACAACAGTTCAAATGTGAAAATAGTCAGCGTTGCTCATGGTGTGAACTTCATAGCTAAGGCGCCAAGCCAAATCAGGATACACAAAGTCCATCGCAGTTTACCATTGGCCAAATAGACATAAGTAAGAACCATCAACACTGTCCATACAAGTTCACAGCTCACAGTGGTGCCATAGCTCTAAACTTAGTAACTTGACACACAGAACCAACCTCCTTCTTGAAAGCAGTGACAACACTGTTGCTTATTTGACACATTTGTGTTTCTATTCGCACCACACTCAATCGAACAGCAGAGACACCGCAGGATATAAGCACTTTCAACAGGCAGTGCAGAAATACAGCTCTGTATCAGATATCATAAAAATATTATCAAATATGCATAGAGGGAACAGCTGCTGAAGAAGTAAACCGATTTGCATATCTCGGCAGCTACATAGACCAGGATGGTGACACCAGAAAGGAAGTTAAAATTCGAATTGCAAAAGCATCATTGACCTTCAAGATTCTTGAGAACATATGCCATTCAAAAATTTATATTCACAAAAACCAGGTTAAGATTATTCAATTCAAATGTAATATCCACCCTCATTTATGCATGTGAAAGCTGGAAAACAGCTAAAGAAATAGACAAGAAATTAGACTCTTTTGAAGAGAAATGCTTAAGGAAAATAGTCGGTATACAGTGGAATGAATTCAAGAACAACGCATAAATAAGACGGATAAGCAAACAAGAACCTGTCTCATGGGTGATCAGAAAAAGAAAATGGACATATGTTGGTCACATGATGAGAAGAAACAATCAGGGAATCCCAAAACAAGCTATCAAGTGGAACACAACAGGAAAAAAAAAAAAAAGAGGTCGACTACGTGAAACTCTAAAGGGGATATAAAAACAGCATTGTGTAGGTTAAAGTTCACTATTGGCGAAAGTTAAGACTTGAGTAGACTGCCAGATAACACCTGTGACACACAAACACTCTTTGTTATCATTCATTATGACTGTCGTGTTTTAACAATAAATGATGTGATACTATTTTTAGCATTTACAACAATTTAAACAGCTATCACATCATAATGTTAATATCAGCCTGGGTGAAAGCTTTGATAAATTGACAGATACCATAGGACCATTTTGTGTATATTTTGTTGTTGTTTTTTTTTTTATGGGTGACATAAACATATGATTATTGTATGAATTATTTATACACAAATATAACCACCTTGATTCATGTTACATTCTTTACACATAACTCATAGCCATAACTTATAATTTTTGCATAAATTTATCAAGTATATATATGTGGGTGTCTGAGCGGCAAAGTGTTTAGTGCACTGGCCTCTCATGGCGAAGTTCATAAGTTCGAATGCGGCCAGAGGCACCCCAGTCACCCAGCTGTAGAAATGGGTACCCGACTTCTTCCGGAGTTGGGAAAGGAAAGGCAGCCGGGCGTGATACTGACAATATCCCCCTATAGTGTGCTGACAGGTCAAGGAAGATATGGGCACTAACACCATATCCCTATGTGCCTCTATGGCATGACAGGATTACCTTTACCTTTATATTATTATAATTTGGATCATAAATGTTAATCATTACTTTTTTGGATCATAATTATTAATAATCAGCATTTGAGACTATATCACATTTTTTCATGATAAATGTAACAATTGTTTAATAGAAATTTATATTTGAAAACAGAATCAATGTATTTTTCCCTTTGTGTTTGTAACAAATGTTATGAAAGACATTTAACTGTGTGAATACACTACAAGTTATTATAATTCTTCACATCTTTTTCTTCAGTTCATTGTAAGTGTTGAAATAATATTTACGTGAGTCAGTTGTCAGCCGGTTACCGTTACTGGTTTAGGGTCACTCTCAAAAAAGAACTGCTGATCTTGGTCAAGGAGAAATGTCTGCTCATTTTTCTACCAGTATATAATATTCTACCACATCCCGACATTCCTGATCAGAAATTACTTTTCCTAGTTAGATTTTTACAACACGTCTCTTCCTGGATGATAGCTTCCTAATGGATTATATGTATTAATTAAATTAAATGTGTTAATGTATTAAACAATTCATTCATTCATTTGCATGTCCCCTGCAGAACTTTGCCTTCCAAACAGCACTCCTGTAGGCCTCTCGGTTGTGAGCAAGATGGCCTGCTGCTGCGGCATCCATTTGCAGATCGTCAATGATGTCTTGCAGCCATCTTCGTTTTGGTCTTCCTCTCTTTCTTTTTCCCATTATGTATCCTTCCAATATGGTCTTCTCTAAATTATCATGACGTGTAATGTGTCCAAAATATTTAAGTTTTCTCTCTTTAATCCTCTTTACTAGCCAGCCTTCTTGAATATTAAGCTCTTGTAGTATAGTATATTTGTTTTTTTTGTGTCCACGATATTTGGAGAACTCTTCTGTAGCATTTACATTCAAAGGCATTTATGTGTTTCTCAGCTGTTTTGTTAAGTGTCCAGGTCTCACAGGCATATGTTGCGATGGGAAAGATGCATGCCCTTAAAAATCTTATTTAAACAATGCCACGTGTAAATTTTTCATCTAATTTTCATGTTTTTATCTGTTGTATTGTTTTTGTATTGGTTTGTTATATGTTGTTCATTTGTATGTGTTCATCTTGCTTTCTGCCATTCTTGTTTCTGCCAGCTTTCCTCACTCTTTCTACAGTGCATTTGGAAAATAACTGTGCACTAACCCAGTATCGATTCTGGTATTGTAGTGTTATCTTAATGACTGCGGCAGGTAGATGTGGCTAGATACTGCAGACATTAAGATATTGCTATAAACATTTATGTTTATACTTTAGGAATCTTTGGCACCAGACTATGAAATTCCACACTGCTTCAAAAACAAAAATGAGGTGAGAAGTAAAAGTACAGAGTCTAAACCTGGAGGAATGGAGAAATTTGAAACCTATATTATTTGGATTCTGGGAGTGGCCAGGCTTAATGATGATTTCATTGTTCAGAAACTTTGAAGGAAATCATGAAGAAATTCATTCATTCATTCCTTTGCATGTCCCTTGCGGAACTTTGCCTCCCAAACAGCACTCCTGTAGGCCTCTCGGTTGTGAGCAAGATGGCCTGCTGCTGCTGCATCCATTTCCAGATCATCAACGATGTCTTGCAGCCATCTTCGTTTCGGTCTTCCTCTTTTTCTTTTTCCCATTATGTATCCTTCCAATATGGTCTTCTCTAAATTATCATGACGTTTAATGTGGCCAAAATATTTAAGTTTTCTCTCTTTAATCCTCTTTACTAGCCAGCCTTCTTCAATATTAAGCTCTTGTAGTATAGATATATTTGTTCTTTTTTGTGTCCACGATATTTGGAGAACTCTTCTATAGCATTTACATTCAAAGGCATTTATGTGCTTCTCAGCTGTTTTGTTAAGTGTCCAGGTCTCACAGGCACATGTTGCAATAGGAAAGATGCATGCCCTTAAAAATCTTATTTTTGTGGTTCTGTCTGCTCCTCTCCACAGATTCTTTATTTGTTTTACTTTCTGAAGAGCAATAGATGTCCTGCTTTTAATTTCCCTCACTGTATCTCCATTATTAGTTAGTAGTGATCCAAGATATTCAAAACTCTCCACTTCTTCCAGTTTTTCCTCATTGATACATATTTCAGTTGCCTTGTTTGTTTTGTCAGTTGTCATCACTTTAGTTTTCTTTGCATTAAGAGAGATTTTCTGCTCTTCGCTGTTCTTGCGGACTGACATAATTAGTTTTTCCATGAAGAAATAGCCGTTGTAATAGAAAAAAATTTGACTTTTGTATCATTTTATGTCATGTTTCAGTGTG